>JAEQBH010002389.1:0-245752 GCA_016808115.1 Tetrastigma voinierianum | reverse complement strand
CATTGTTGATGTATTGAATTGCTCCAAACGCATCTCATGTGTTTGATCCATACTGCACCTCTGGAAGAGAAACATAGTCTTTTGGAGGTGAGATGAACAACAACAGATTCAAATTATGGACAAGCTCACCAAGAATATAGAACACAAGCTCTTCATCAGAGTATAGCATGACCGACAACCATTAAACCATGAGAAATAGTCTTCATTTTCAAAATGTATTCTTCAATTGTGAATGAATTCTTCTTTGTGGACCGCAACATAAAACGAAGTTGCAGGAGACGTGCTTTAGATTTGGTGGCAAAAAGTTGTTCCAAACTCTCCAAACATTAGCAGACGATGTGCAGGTCACGACGTGGCCAAGCATCGACTCAGAAAGGGAAGAAAACAACCAGCTCATAAGGAACTGATCCAGGTGCATCCACGTATTGTACTGTTGATTGGAAAGTTCTTGTGAGGAATCAGTTGAATTGGTAGATCATCATCGGTGGCTGTGGTTGTGGTATGGTTCCAAAGAGGAAGCCTTCAAGATCGTAACTGAGAACGCCAGATTGTGTAATTGGAGTGATCTAACTTCAGGCTGATCGGAGGAAGTGTAGAGAAGAACAACAGGAAGGAAACGTGAAGTAGATCTTTGGGTGGATTCAATGAAGAAGATGGTGAGGCAGCAATTGAGGAATGAGACGCCATTGAAGGCAGAGAGCGCTATGATTCCAGTTATTTGGGTTTAGCACAAGATAACTTTGGGAACAAGAAAAGGAAAATAAGATTGCATTGATATATATATATATATATATATATATATATATATATATATATATATATATATATATATATATATGTTACTTGGACAGAATTCAAAATAAGGAAAATAGCTATATAAAAAATCAATTAATATTTTTCTAAATATTATTAATATTTATCTACTATTATTTAATTTTTAAAAATTATTTTTAATTTTAGTAAAATATAAAATATATTAATAAAATGGAAATATCACCGATAATCGGTTAGACCAAATTTCAGTAATTTATTGTTAATTTACTGATATTTTCAATCTCAAATAAGCTGCAAAATCTGTTAATAGGGCTTCAAACCCGCCCAAAAGCTTTGGAAGGTGGCATCTTTCTAGCCATCAAACTAATGTGACATACACTTATTATATACTTACTTAAACTTTATTATATTATCTTATTATTTTAAGAAATATTTCTATTATTTTATATTATTGTTCATATCCTTTTTATTTTTTCATAAATTCTATCACATGATTATAATATTTTTATTTTATTTTTATTTTATGTTATAACTTATAATATTTTTAAATCAAATATTAATTTGAAAACAAAAATAAATAAAATAATATCATTTAAAATTATTATATATATAATATTTTTAATCTTCTCGTTATCTATCTAATAGTTATAATAATAAATAAAACAAATAAATAATATTTCTTTAATATAATATCTTAATAATATATTAAATATAATATATTTAATTTAATAATTACTAATCCATTTAATTTTAATTCATTTTAATTAAGATATGAATCATTTCTCATCATCTCTATATAATTAAATATCTAATAATATTTTATCGATATTTATATCTATAAAATTTAATTATAACATATCCATATTTATATTTTGGTACTTAGAGCAACTCCAATGGGAGTTGTCAAAAATGTGGTGTCAAATACCATTTTGCAACCTTGAATAGTATTTTGACACTCATGAACAATGTTTTGCTCCACGATAGGTGTCAAAATGGGGTACCATTTTAATAATTAAAATGTTTTTTATTAAAAATATAATTAAATCCTGCTAAATATGGGAGCTGAAATATACCGCTTGAGTAGGAACAATGTACCATCAACCGCTATTTTGCAATCTCTCAATTCTCTATTCAAAGTTATCAAATATGTAACCAATGATATATTCACAAGAAAATATAGAAGACTTTAAAATACAGATTAATGAATTAATACAATTGAATCTGATAAGAAAAAGTAAAAGTCCGCATAATAGCCCTACCTTTATGGTTTAAAAACATAGTGAAATAAAAAGGGGAAAAGAATTAATAAATTCATGTTAAGTAAATAAAATACAAAATTTGATGGCATTATATCCCAAATAAAGAAATATTAATAAATTTGGCAAGAGGGAAAAATTATTATCAGAATTTGATTGCAAATCGTATTTTTGCATAAAATGCATAATGATAAGATACCTATTACAACCCCAAGACACCTGGTATACTATTATTAATGGATAGTAATGCCTTTGAATCGAAAATACTCTCAAGTTTTCCAAAGAAAATGGATAAATATTATCTGATTATTCATCCTTCATAATAGTTTATATTGATGACATGTTAATCAAGCTCGATAATTAAAAGATCATTTAAAAAACATTTATATATTTTTATAACACTCAGAAAAGATTGTGATAATTCTTTTCAAGAAAAGTAGAATCAAGAAAGAATAATTTCTGTGAATGACATAGATTCCAAATAATAAAATTACAAATACATAAATTAAAAATAAAAAGATTTTCCTACATGTAGCTACTTAACTAAGCGAATGACATAAAATTTTAAGATGTTTAAACTACTCCTTTGATTTCATAAAAGATTTAGCTAAAGAAAGACAGGAATTACAAAAATTGTTAACTAAGAAAAACCATACATGATGGAATGAAAAACATACCATGATAGTCAAAAGATTAAAAAATATATGTTCAAATCTGCCTAAATTAAGATTGCCTAATGAAAATGACAATTAATATTACAAACAGATGCTTCAGATAAATATCATACTATTTCAAAACACACTTGTGAGAATACGATATACAAGGAACCTTTAATAATAATCAAATTAATTATGATATTAATGAAAAGAATTACTTGCAATAATAAAAGAATTAATAAATTTGAGATATTTTTATTACAGAAACCTTTAATTATAGAAACTGATAATACTCAAGTTGCAGAATTTATAAAAAATAACACAGGAAAATGAGTACAAGCTAGAAGGTTATCTAGATGACAAACTCTTTCTTAGTAATTATAATTTTAAAATCAGACATATAAAAGGGTAATCGATAATTTTCTCAAGACTTTTGAGCAAGAAATGTCGAATAACATGGAAGAAACGCAGATATTGCCACCGACATGGCCAAGGAATGAATATGATTTTAAAAATTACAATAATCTTATTTCAATCGTTAAAATTATAAATTTACAAAAAAATATCAATTGAGAGGTATCAATTGATATATTTCTAAATACATTGCAATATCTTATATTAAGTAGAAATAATAGTGAGGATGATGATGTTTCCTCAACCTCTTCGAAGACTAAAACATCAAAAGGTAGACTTCGATACGCCGTCCATTCTGAAAAGCTACAACAAAGAACTCCGCTCGATAACATAGTGACAAGAGATATATCCTCGCTTAAAAGCAAAAATATATCAAAAGGTACTCAGAGATGCCTATCTCCAAAAAGCGATAAAGCTCAACAATAATACTGGGCAGCACAAAATCTCTCACGAGATAATACCAAAGCGACAAACTCCTCTCAGCGAGTAAAATTCCATGATAACTCTTTTTCTAGAGGAAAACAGAAAATATAAATACATCTTCATTCATCTTCGTCCGACATGGAGAGAAAGTATTTGACTTTCTCCGACCATTTATAACAATCCTAATGGTGACGGGTATTTCCTGCGCTTCATCGACCTATTTACCCAGCGATAATAATCACAAAAAGCATGTATTCCTTATTCATTCAAGATGTCATGGATACCATGGTCGACCAAATCTATTTAAGTCGACCATAAGAACACTCAATGACACTCTTAACCCACTATGCAAAATGACGTCATCAAAGTGTCTATATAAAATTCTTCACTATTACCCGTATCATAACGAAGACATCGCCGCCACAAACCTATCATCTCATAACGATAACAAGAATAAGACCCAGATTCCGTGATAATCAATTAACCCAAAAGCACTAATAAAAACAAAGAAAGATAAATAAAAGAATGGCCAATGAACGATTTGTGATTCAGTTAAAAGACCGTCACCCACCACGCAACAAAACAACTGATGATAGTTCTAGGTGATGGAAAGCCAAAGGCAGAATCGATAACAGATAAGCATCAACGAGGCGATCAACTATCGACGCCAAATAAATTAAACGACAAAAATAAAAACAATAAAATCTGGCGAAAAAGATAAAAATTGACAATGAAGACTGGATAACCCTTGAGAAAAAGATGTAATTCTAACTGTCCAAATGACTTGATAGGACATGTCTACCACTATTAATATAGATGATAGCTAAGTATAATAATAACTAACTGCAAGCGGTGTGACAATAAATATCAATCACCATAATCGTAACATATATAACAGTGACAGCCGGATAAAATGACAAAATAGAGGAGTCCAATTTTCAACTTGACAGGACCATAGAAGAAAAGCAAATGCAAAAGGTGACAAAAAAAAGTTTGACAGACGATGCTCAGATTTTCCATATGACAAGACCATACGAAGGCCCCGCCTTGCTTATCCTTTATTTCCCGCTTCTTCATTCATCTTCTTCCTTTTCTCTCTCTCCGCGACATCAAACCCTAACCCATGACTGCCGCCTGGAACAGCCCTATCCCCCCTCTTTTCCTTTTATTATTTTTCCCATTTCTCATTCAACTTCTACCCATGGCCGCCCCTTGTCAGTCCATCATCGCCGCCGGAGGAGTCGAAACCATGCTGGCAGCCCAAGACTCCCAACGACACAGGTTTTTCTTTCTCACTTTTCATTTTCTCCCGAAAACTTATCATCTGAAAGCACTCCGAACATTTTATCCCAAATTTCCATTTAATTCGAAATTTTGCCGTCATTTCGCCAAAATATACCCAATTTTTTTTTTCTGGTACTTGAAATTTCTTATGGACGTTTCGATTCGAAACAGGAAATTTCAGAGATATTTCCGGACATTTTCAACCATGTTTTCAGTTTAGAGTCAAGATGGTGCTGGGCATGAGCTCTGCTATCTGTTACAGAACTGTAATAACTGTCGCCAATTTAACTTCTTAAGGTATTGGTCTTGATAAAGGCTTGCAATGGACCGACACGTGAATAAAGATAAATAAAAAATTACAAAACTATATAACTAACAGAGTTAAAATTTTTTGTCAAAAATAATTGAGTGTTTTTTTGAAAGAAAGAACATGATATTTCATTGAAAAGAACTGTCGATTACATCATTCACTGCTAAACGCTTTATAACTTCAGGAACCTCATTCTAGTTATACAGAAAATTCCAAGTTTTGGCAAGCTTGGCTAGCGCGTCTGCTAATCCATTGGCTTTCCTTTTTACGTGTGCTATTGTGGTATGCGGGTCTCTCTCATCAACATTCAGTCTTGATGCTGTTGGCCAAATTGAATTGTCTTCTTCAGTGGACGGAAGAGCTTGTATACGACCTTGGAATTCGTTTCCACAGTCACTTTGGCTTCACCCGCCCTCTCTGATCCAGCTTTACTACTTCCCCTTTCACCCCAATCACTTCGCCTCCTCTTGGTTGGCAAACCCATTGAAGTCTTAGAGCAACTCCAATGGGAGTCGCTGTACCAAAGGCCAAATCGCCATTTCAGACTTTACAATAGTTGCTGCAAGACCTCCGATCAAGATTCGCTTCACCCAGAATACAAACTACCATTTTAATAATTAATGTTTTTTAATTAAAAATATAATCAAATAATAGATTGAGCAATTTATAAAGTATAATAAATATATAAATTATAAAATATATAATTAATTAATTAACGAATTTATCAATTAAAATTATCAATTCATCAATTTAAATTTAAAATCAATTTGTCAATTTAAATAATGAACAATTTATTAATTAAATAAATTATAATCAATTTAAATAATGAGCAATTTATAAAGTTTCCAAATTAATACATAAAAATAAAATTTATAATCAATGTACAAAAATTGCAATTTATATAACTCCATTTAAAATCAAAATTGAAATTAAAAAGGAAAATTGCAATTTATCTAAACCCATTTAAAAAGTAGAATTTGTCTTTGAAGAACTAAATCACCGTTTTTTTCCCTTCTGCCTCTTCCTCCTCCTTCTGTCTTTTTCCCTTCTTCCTCTTCCTCCTCCTTCTGTCTTTCTTCCTTCTTCCCTGCTTTCTCCTAAATCAACGCCTTCAAGTAATTCTGCTTCCTCTTCCTCCTCCTTCTTTATTTCTTCTTCTTCCTCCCTTGCTACGACAACTTTATTTCTTCTTTCTTTCTGCGCTAATTCTACAAACGTTTTTTTCTTCTTCTTCTTCCTCCCGTCGGAAATAGTTCTTAAGTCAGGATCCAGCGATTCTACTAAAGGTCACGCCGGCCCGCCTATGTATGTAGAAGTCATATTAGGGCCCCACTTTATAGGGGACCCTTACTCTTATAGTGAGTTTTTGAAATAATAAAATATTATATATATTTATAATTTATAATTAATTAAATATAATAAAAATTTTGGTCATAATCGGTGACTCAAAACTGCTGTTAAATACAATAAAGCTTTAAAAAACTCCACTTTAAATATAATAAAGAAAGTCTCACATGGACTCTATTTCATTAAATGATGTTAGAACAAATTGATTTTAATAGCTAATTATCGATTTTTTATCTAAAACGCTTCAGGTAATAAACTTACAGTAAATTTTTATGTAATATTGATATATTTGTTTAATAAAATTTTATTTTAATCTCTTATATATATATATATATATATATATATATATATATATATATTTATATTTATAATAGGGCCCAAAAAAGCCTAGCCCCCATGAAGTAAGGGCCGGCTCAAAGGTATCCATCAGACCATTCCTACTCCGATGGCACTTGTTCTGGAATAGTGCCGCTTCGATATTACACTTCAGAAATTCCGGTGGATCCACCTGCTTGCACCTTGCTTTGCTTGCCTCCTTGCTCCACCGAGGCACCCTTTCGGTTCGCTTCACACCATTTGGTCATATAGGAGACACTCTTGTTGACACATTGATGGAGTGGAGAGTTATCCCCTCTCCAAAGTTGCCCGTTTCGCCTGCTCCATATTCCCCAAAGTGCCGCAGCTATCTTCTGTTTGGAAGCATTGTCACTGGTCTCAAGCCTTTGAAACAACCAATCTTTAAACATGGGGTGATCATCCAGGCTTCTCAATTGATTGGCCTGTGTCCAGCATGCCTCTGCATGGCCGTACTTCGTAAATAGATGCGGTGTTCTCTCGGCAGTGGCTCCGCAAAGAACACATGTATCCGTGATTGGCATACCCCTCTTGCACAGGTTGAGCCTGATCGAAGCAGCATTCCCATGCCACAGCGGTAGCTTTATTTTTGGAGGATATCCAGATCCCAAATTATAAGTTCCATCCTCATCCTCCCTTGTTCATTCAAACTTGCATGGAGAGTTTCCTTGCTATGTGATACCCAGATTTGACTGTGTACCTTCCTTTGTCATAGTGCCAGATTAATGTGTCTTGATGGCATTGATTACTGAGTGATGTTGGTAATCTCACGTGCATCTCTCTCAGAAAAGATTTCTTCTACCATTTCAATGTCCCATTCTTTCCACCCCGGTATCCACATCTCGCTCACTAACAAGTTGACTAGACTAGTTTGTGTTTCCACTCTAAAATTACCATCTTCCCTCCTCAGCCATGGGTCAGTCCAAATCTTGATTTTTTTCCCATCCCCAAGATGCCGCCTTGCCCCTTTGGAGAGAACTGGTTGGAGTTCCAAATTCTTGTCCATGCGTAGCTTGGACTGTGGCCCTACTAGCTGCTAAGAAATCAGAGCATTTGTAATATTTCATTTTTGAGCACTTTTGCAATTAGCGAACCCAATCTTGAGACTAACTTCCACCCTTTGTTTCCCCCAACATTGCTAGGTTGAAGTCTCGAGGTTTCTGGAAACCGCGCTCCCTCGTTTTTTTCCTGGCACATAGTATTCCAACAAGTCCAATTTATGTCTTGTCCCATCCAATTTGTTCCCACCAAAATGAGTTCATCATCTCTAGAGCTCAAGCAAAGCCAGTGTTTTAGGGAGAAGAAAAGTGTTCATACAATATGAGGGTATGGTCTAATTTACCGCTTTGATTAGGATCTCCTTCCCCGCTTGAGATAAGAGCTTGTTCTGCCACCCTTGGGTTTGCGAACATAGTCTGTCTTTGAGGAAGCCAATGCCTCTTGTTGAGATGGAGATTGACTCCCAGAATACTTGTTACTAGGTCTCTGCTATTAAGTGACACATTCCTACCAAAAGATACTTGATTTTTGGAAATTTATGGCCTTCACCTGATTCTTTCATACCTGTTAGGATTTTGCATAGCTCTGCATTCCCTTCCCTCGACTCTGAAAAATAGCATGCTATCATCCGCAAATAAGAGGTGGGTGATTTTTAGCGCTTTTCTGCATACCTTATTACCATGGAGTTCTCCTCTCTGTTCTGATTGTTTGATGAGTGTCAACAGCCCCTCTGCTCCAATGATAAATAAATAAGGGGACAAGGGGTCTCCTTGTCTTAACCTTCTCATAGGGTTGATTGGCCCAACTTGTTCCCCAGTTACCGAGACCGAGTATGTGATCGTGGTAATGCATTGCTCCATCCACTCCACCCATTTGGGTGCAAAACCCATTCTCACCATTACTCCCAATAAATAGTCCCATCGGAGCTTGTCATAGGCTTTACTAATGGCTCACCTGACCGCCACCCTCTATTCTTCCTCTCCTCCTTGTCTTCTTACGATGGATAGTTTCAAAGGCCACCAATACATTGTCAGTTATGGCCCTTCCAAGAACAAATGCTGACTGTGCTTCATCTATCGGTGCTGGCAGGATGATTTTCAACCTATTCGCCAAGACTTTGGCTATGATCTTGTATAGAACGTTACATAATGGAATAGGATCTGAGATCCTTCAGATATTGGGTTTGCATTTTTGGGATCAAAGCAATAATAGTTTCCATTTAGGTTTTTTGAAACTCACCTGGTTGAGCCAATTGATACCACTGAAAAATATCTGCTCCAATGAGGGGCCAAAAATGTTGGAAAAAAGCTGCTGAAACCGTCCAGCCCAGGGATGTATCTGGATGCATTTGGTACTGCTTTGGTAAATTCCTCCATTCTGAACAAGGCTACCAACATTCTATTATGTTCGTCTGACACCCTTTGATAATATAGGACAGAACTGGAGTGTAATTGATTCACATCCTTCAAACAATTTAGAAATATTTAGTGCGACATTATTTAGATCTTTTTGTTTTTCCTACCATTTTCCATCATCATCCCTTAGCCTCGTAATTGTGTTCATTCGTTTCCTTGTGTTGGCACTTGCATGGAAATATCTTGTGTTTCTGTCCCCTCCTTGAATCTAATGTTTTTTAGACCTCTGCTTCCAATGAAATTCCTCCTGTTCTATAAGTGGGTTAGAAATTTAATGAAACAAAAATTAGTTTAATATTATGGCATTTAAAAAATCGTAATATAATATTTTTTCTTTTGACATATTTTAATTTCAAGGGAATAAGGATTTGGGATCCTCTCCCCAATGGCCTGTCCCTGTTTAAAACAGGAGCAAAATTATAATATAATTATTAAAATGGATAACGGGAATAGACCACAAAAAAAAAAAAAAGAAGCACACAGATTTATTATCAAAATCTAAGGGAAAAAAATCATTTGTAGAGGAAAATCCTAAATTCCAAAATTGGGCAGAAACAAAACTAAATAAGGAAAATACTACCAGAGGAGAAAAAATCCACTATACCAAAATTGAATATTAAAAAATAGATAAATTTAACCATTATGGTAACCTATAAAGTAACATGCAACAAGGGAAAGCAAATGCTATTTCAAAGCAGTAAATTAAACCAAATGGCCAAAATCAAAGAAGATTTCCAGATATTTCTCATAGCAACCTTTCTGTTTCTTGTGTTTTTTCAAGTTCTGGTGATGCCCAACTCTGAGGAGGATGTGTAAGTTTGATTCAATATACCAACTGGGACTCCATAGCCGATACAGGCAATAGGGATTATTGAGAATTAACGGGAACTTTATGCTCACAGCTCTTTGGAGAAACCTACTCAATGAGCCCACTGGCAGATGCTCCAATGGCCTCCTCATGATTGATTATGTTGGTACTCTTCATCTTATATGTCAAATGATTAAAAATTTTGTGTAACCCGATCCAAAATCTTTTGGGAGCTTGATTTGAACGGGATTTTTTTTTTTTTGTAAAGATATGTGGTGGAGACAGAGGGTCGACCCCGGTATGGACTTGGATGCAAGACTTGACCCTATTGAAGGACTCATTTTCATCTAGGGTTTTATATATATATTTTATAAGTGGGTTCAGGTTTCCTGTACTGTACTTGCAAGCCAAAAACACAAAAATACTCCCTTCCGTTGATGTAGGTTAGATTTGTACAGTGATTTGTGTTTTTCTTCACATTTCTGTTTAATCTTGTAACTTTATAACAATACATTAACCACTGGATTTTTCTGGGCACTTTTCTTTCCACTTTCCAGCACAGGAAGCTGGTCTTCCATTTCTCAATCCCTACTTAAAGAATGATTCGGATTTCAGCAATGGAGTCAACTTTGCCGTTGCTGGTGCAACTGCATTACCAACATCTGTTCTTGCAGCAATAGGTGTGATCTCTACATCCACCAACAGTTCTCTTGATGTACAGCTTGATTGGATGTCTAGTTTTTTCAATGCTACAGGTTCATCACTCTTTACTCATTTCGTAAGTTTGTTAAATGCATGATATTTATATTAAATCCAAATTCTATAAAATTGAGCTTTTAGAATAGTTGATTGTTGAACATGGTATGTTTGGTAGGAGGTCCTAGGTTCAAGACATTTCTTTGCAATTTGAATATTTAATCTCATTTGTTGATTTAAAAGTCGATGACGAACTCTATTTGGTTTGTGTACGAATGCGGGTATGAGGGTGTTAAAACATGATATTCATATGAAACTAAAATCGTACATGCTCCTCATTTTAGGAGAGTCGATATCCAAGACCGATTCACAGGCCCTTTATAGACTTACAAATTTATTTAACTTTTTGGAGAGCGAAAAGAGTAGAAAATACTTATAATGAGAGAATTCTATTTTATGTTAATAATTAAAATTTAAATATATTTAAATAAAACTAAAACAATACACTTAATAAATCTTCTTATCATCTTTATCGTATTTTAAGCTGTTTGTATCAATGATAAAATAATGAAATGTGTTTTAATTTCTAGCTATTTGACTTTTTTTTTTTTTTTTAAATTTACATTTATTATATAAATTATATATTTACGGTATCTTGTTTAACCATAGGTTCACCATTTAATTAGATGGTTGGGAGGAGACTATTAGAGATGGTATCAAAGTGGATCTCCAACTCTAAGTATAAGGAGACTCCTCGATCAAAACAAAGTTTAGTTGGAAGTAGTTTACTATATCATTGCATAGGGATCTTATGAACCTGTTCGACCTCGTTTATTTGGGTTTAAACCTTATGGTTTGTTTTGGATATAATGGCAGGCTCTATACCAATTGGATTAGATATCATTCATAGTTATTAACTCATAATCTTCCCTATTTCCAATTGTGTATCTTGTTAGCAGGTCGTGCACGAGAGCTCAAAGATGCTCTCTTCGTGGTCGGAGAGATAGGAGGGGATGATTTTAATTGTGCCTTCTTGGGAGCCAATAAAACCATAGAAGAGGCAAAGAGCTGCAGTTTGATGTTAACTGGTTATAAAACGATGTTGTTAGAGTAATTAACTAACCCTCTAAAACCTAATTTTTTGTAGGTGATTTTGATTAAAAGACATTTTGAAAATTTGATCCTACATTAATTTTGGCTTGATTGACAAAAATGTTCTTTTGTTTTCATGTAAAACAACCCTTACATGAGATGAAGGACATTTGTTCAAAATAGATTATTTTCAAGAAAACCACTTTAAATTGCCAGGTTCTGCTTTGGCTCCTCAAGCAAAATTGTTCTTAAAGAACACTAGTAAACACAAAAACACCATTTTGGTGTTCTTTGAAAATTGTTCTTGTTATCTTAATTTTGTGTTTTTCAGAACAAAAAAAAAAATTGAGAACCTAAACATGTTTTCTCTATTTTCCTTGTTCTTCTTGTTTTTGAAAATAAAAAACAGTAATCAAACAAGCCCTTAAATTTCCAAATTTAAGGTTATTTGATATCTTTGAACCAAATATTTATTTTTTATGCTTGTATAGAAATAGAACTGATGGATCTTGATTTTTTCATTTGTAAAACTACTTGCAGAGGGTCGCCAGTGGTGCTCGACGAGTGGTTGTCCCTGGGAACTTCCCGATAGGCTGTCTTCCAGTCTATCTTACTGTATTCAAAACCAACAACAGAACAACAACATATGATGAATTCAACTGCATAAAAGATTTGAATGATTTTGTAGAATATTTCAATGAACGCCTGCAACATGCCATAAAGGAGTTGAGAAATAAGAATCCGGATACTGTTATTCTATACGCTGACTATTACAATGCATTCCAGTGGCTTTTTCGTAATGCTCTTTTTTTGGGTGAGTCCCTTCATCTCTACTCATTGGTGAGAAGTTTCATGTCGCATCCAAATCTGCTCGGGGAGAGTCCCTAACACTATATAAGTATGGGCTCCCCTTAACCTAATAGATACATAATATATATACAAGTTTCATGTAACATTCAGATCTGCCCGGGAAGAGTTCCCGACACTATATAAGTGTGAATTCCCTTCAACCTAATATACCATAGGACTCCCCTAAACCAAGAAGACACTAGTATATACATAGGTTTGCTCTTTAGCATTATATAAGTACGAACTTCCTTAATCTAATCATAAATACCCATCGAGGTTCAGAGGGTGTTTGTCTACAGTTTGGGTGCAAGTAGCTAATGTAAACTTATGGACTCATCTATCTTCATGTTGGTGTGATATTGTCCATTTTAGACCTCAGCTCTCGTGATTTTGTTTCTGAAGCCTCTCAAAGGCATCATACAAATTGGGATGGGTCTACGCTATATACTCATACATGCCTTTAACATTTTTAACCGATACTGGACGCACACCTAACAATCATTTTTTCGACAGGATTTGATCCTAAGTCTTTGATGAAGGCATGTTGTGGGGTTGGGGGTGAGCACAACTATGACAGAGCAAGGCCGTGCGGAACACCGGGAGTTGAAGCGTGCGCTGATCCAGACAGGCTCGTCAACTGGGATGGAGTCCATTTGACGCAGAAGGCTAATGGTTTGATCGTAAAATGGGTCATTCATGACATCTTACCTCAGCTTCACTGCATTGCTAGTTCGATCGAAATTCAATGATGTAAATCAATAATGTTAAAAAAAGTGTGTTGGTGTGTAGTGTTACTTAAAAAATATTGAAGGTATTGAAGAAGAAGACTATAGAAGTCACTAGATAGTCCTTGTTACAGTTCAGATTTGTGTTTTGAATTTGTTAGTTTTTTATTCTTTTCAATAACAGATAAGTTCTTTCTGGAATATTTTCCTTCATTTTCTCTCCCTCTGTTTTCTTCTGCCTCTTAGGGTATTACGAGCCGAACCGAGTCGAATATTGGTCAAGCTCCGCTCAAGCCTCGAAGATATTAATAGGGGCTCGGTTTCACTGCTTCATTCAATCTTTTTATTTGTGTTCGAATTTGCTCGAGAAAAAATAAAGCTTGAAGCTTGTCTTATAGGCTTGTTTTATGTATCATTAATGGTGTGGTGTGGCTTGTGTGGGTGCGTGTGAAGGGTTTAAGTGTAATATGCTATATATTAATATTAGAATATTATTATTTATCACTTCTATTTGAGTAGTTTCGAATAAGGCTCGACAAGCTCAAGCCGAATGTGTTAAAACTCTCAGTTCTACTTCGCTTAACACCGAGCTCGATATCGTACCGAATCTCGATTCGCTAATTTTTCTCGCCAATCAAGCCAAATGCTTTTTTCGATCAATCCGGAAGAAATACCAACCGCTTGGCTCGTGGTCACAAATTACTCATTCTCGCTTGCTCACAACTTATTTACAAAAATGTAAAACTGATTAATTGTTTTGGCTTATTTATGGTATGCAAAACACTATTTGTTGGTGATTATTACTTTTTCAACTTTTCCCTTTATTATTTTAATCAGATAATAGATATATATATATATATATATATATATATATGATGTCTTTTTTTCAACCGAACTCGGGCTGGAGCCGTGTCAGTCGGCTGGGCTGGACCAAGACCGCCGAGGGGCCGAACCGGGCGATGCCGAACTAAGCTACCGGGGGTAGGATTACCGCAATGCTGGTTTATAGATCCAGCATGCCTCCCAAGAAGAAACCGTAAGGAAGAAGGGTCAAGGTCACTGCGGGCCGCCTCCGATGCCTAAGTCGATTCTTCCGAGAAAAAGTTATGACGCTTGCATTGCTTGTGAATTAGCGCACCTTTAGTATTGAGCTGCCTTGTATTTATAATGGATATTCATCCACCTGGGACGATGATTAGGGTTCTTCCTCGGAAAGATGTTTCTCACGAATGTACTTTAGATTTGAAGAATCGATTAGTCAAAGCCGAGCTTTATCTGTGAGTAGTCCTCCTCCTTATCGGGGGTATCCAACTAACGGTCTTCGTTGCTTCTTTCCTTCCCTTTGGCCAGGGATCTGATTGATGAATAGACGTCTTTTAGGGAATATTCTATCTTCTGTTATTTGTAAAGATATGGTTTGACTGGCCGTGTATGGGCCTTCCTGTTCTTCCAAATCCATGTTCTGGGCCTAACGGGCTGGGCCTTTGTTCGGGCTGTTATGGAAGGACATGGACGTGGCACGGCCTCATCGCTTTCGGGTCGCGAATGCCCGCCCGCCAGATTCCTATCGCCTCACCTCAGGGTACGAACCGCATGCTAGCACTACGGACAATCCCGGCGACGGCCGTTATTTCCGTGTCTCGCCGATGTGATTAATTAACCTGTCCGCCGTCATACGTGGTGCGCTAATGATGGCTCTTCGAGTTTCACGCTTGTTTTTCATACTCTCGTTTCCTTCTCGTTCGTCGACCTTCCCAGCTTCGACTTCCTTTGGCCTCATAAATTTACTTTGTCTTTATATTTTTAGCGCTCTTGTATTTCGCTTCTTGGATTTTTCTCTGCCTCATTTAGTGTTGGGTCCTTTTTGGTGTTTCTTTCCTCTCATTCCCGGGTCCGCATTGCCTCCCGCCCCGCCGTGTTTCTTTCGATTGATACGACGGTGCCTCCTAGGTTCACCGTCTGGATTCTCGCCATACCGTTGCTTACGCTACGGGTCCAAATCATTCTTCCTCTCGCTGCATCGATGACTCTTCACGATGCCGGTCCCGGCAGGTCAAGTGTTCCCGCTTGTTTGACAATGTTGCCTCAACCTCGCTCCCGAGGCTCTCCCTCCCTTTGTGTAAGGGTAAAAAGAAGATAAACCCGATCAAATATCCCAAGGGGCCTGACTCCAGACCGGGCTGCTCGGCATGTCGCGGGCGTGGGCCCTAGTGGTCGGGTCCTCATATGAGTCTACTTGTCGAGCGGCATCGCGCCTCTCCTCGTGTCCTAATATGGTCCCCTGGGATGTTTTCGACCTTTTACACCGCCTCCGTGCCCTCGTGGTATGGTCTCGCTTTAGTCGTTTAATACCAAATTTCGCTTCTTGCATCCCTTCATTAAAGAAGTTCTTCAACATTTCAACATCCGCCTTCCTAGTCAGTCTCCAATGGTTGGGGTATTTTAGTTGGTTTATTGGTCTTTTTGCGACGAGGCTCGCGTCCCAATGGCCTCGTTCCTCCATCTTTCATCCGATGGCTACTACATAGGGTTTTACTTATTTTCCGTGACGCTCGGGTCTCTCCTGCGATCTCGACCTCTCTTCTTCGCACCGTCATAGAAAGGACGATATTTCTTCGTTAGTGGTTCCAATCGAGTATGACTCGTGACAGGATGTTACCTCGCGTGCCCAGACGTGGAGCTCCTATAACCTTCGTGAGTACCAGACATTTTTGGTTTGATTTGTCTAAAAGACGATCGAATACTTCGACCTTAAGCCTTGTGTTTCTCCCGATGCTCGCCTTGACCTCAATGACGAAGATGGTTGCCAGGCTCTAGCGTCGAGGAATGCTCGGCTTCGCTCCTACGCAGGTCGATAAAGTCAACATTCCTAGTTCTAATTTGTCGTCGCATGTTTCTACTATTTTGAGGCCCTGCTCTTCTACCCGAGTTTTTTTTCAGTCTACCGCTGCCACTCCTACCGTGGGAGAGATTTTAGTTCATTTGGGGCGACGCCCCTAAGCCCCTGAGTGTGAAGTGAGAAAGCCGGACTCCTTCGGAAGGGACCGGCCTGCCCGCCAAGGTTCGGGTCAGGGGTGTCTCCTTCTTCTCCCCGTCGGGAACCTGAGAGGTATCGCGCCTCGGGCCGAGGCTCGCACACGGCGTAACTCCTCCCTTCTCCCCTCAGTCTACACGAGCCGGAGCGGGTCAGAAATTTCGCTTTGACTCCATCGCCTTCCTAAGCCCGTCAGCCAAGGCAAAGGGTCTTTCATGCAAACTGCCGCCTACGCTGACGCGCTTCCGCCTATAACCGTATGGAATCCGCTTCCGACAATGCCAAGTCAATTTCTGGGATGCGGAGCCTAAAAGAAATCGAAGCAAAAACTGTGCAATCGGGGCTTCTTCGCCTCTAGTGCCGAACTGCAAAGAAATGCCGCCTCATCCATTCTCCAGAGTCCGATATCGGGGATTGAAGGAACTGCTAGTCGATGAAGCCATGCTGTCTTTCAGGATTCGTTTTGAAGTCCGCACTCAGGCTTATTTCCATGCTTGCTCTCAGGCTGAATTACTCGCGCCCGGAAACCATGCAGTCGCCACCCATTTGAAGCGGGCCCGCCGATAAGGCCAAACTCGAATGAAAAACATGATGATCGCCCTGATTTATAGCGAAGGTGGCTTTCTCTCTTTACTTCAGCGCCGAAGCCGTTAAACAAGCGCGCCGCTGACCAAGAAATAGAGCGCTTAAGTTCGATCTGCACACTTACTCCGCCGTGCTCGGCGTAAAATAGAGAGAACGAGGTCCGGAGCAGTTTGACGAAGGCCGAGGGTGAGTCTCGGGAGGCCAGGTGAGCCCTGTGCCGCGCAGTGAGCTGGCTTCGAGACCCGGAGGCTGAGATCTCATCCAAAATGAGCTTCAAATGGTTAGGAGGAGCTCATCACCTCCCGGCGTGCAAATGATCTTCGTGTGGAGCCGCTGGCTACTGCGATTTGAGCGCCAAAGAAAAACAACTCGAATTGCTCGTTCATGAGGCTCGTGAGGGCAAGATGTCACTGGAGACCGCTTGTCGAGTCTTCTCCTCGGCCGAATTTATCAAGACTACCGAGCGGATGAATGTAGCGCTTGCACGCTGCATCTTCACGCCAGTCAAGATGGCTTCGTCAGAGGACGAGGTTATCAAACAATCGCAGATCAAGTCGGGTGCCTGGGCTTCGGGTGGCTCGCCAACCGAAGGCCGCTCAGCGCATCAGATCTGGATTTCAACTTTGACCTCCCAAGTGATCAGGAGGCGAGGGGTCTTCTCCGACACGGTACTATTCCCGTGAGCCCGTTACCCTACCGAGATCCCTTCTCATTCTTCACTGCCCGATGCCAAATTGACTCATTTATGCTTTCCGATGTCTAATCTCTCCCCTTTTTGTCGGGCCTCGGGGCCTGATACTCCATGCAGCATTCCTCTTCAATAAATACCCATTTTTTGAAAACTTGTGTTCTAGTGAGATATCTTTATTCTTTTTCCTGAACTGTGTAACCCGATTTGAAGCTGTCTCAAGAATGGAGATCAGATCACGAAATTTTTGCGTACTATTCTGCTTTCTCAATCAAGTTGGTTCCTCACTTATATGGTTGGAGTGGGTGGAGCCTGCCTGATTGGCCCGTGGCCTTCGCCGTCTGGATCGCGGGGTAAGGGCCTCGGTTTTGTGGCCGAGGTCACAATGCCGAGGCGAGTGGCTCATCTGGGAGTCAGCTGATGGAGGCTCGAAGGTATCATCAGAGCCGCTGGAAGAGCTCGTCGACGTAAATAGTAGGAAGGAGCCCGACCGCTTGGGAGTCCAAAGGAAGGGCCTCGCTAATGCAATAGTAGGGGCTCGCCCATCCGAGTTAAAGGATGAGCCTCAAGCCAATATGAATTAAAATGGCGGGAGCCCGCCCACCGGGAGTGCAGCCAAGGCTCGTCAAAGTGACACAAGAGGGCTCGCCTCCGAGCCGGGGGACGAGCCCCGTCGCATGACTGTAAGCATGAGCCCGTCATTCGGGAGGCAAAGCCGAAGGCCTGCCACTGAATAGTGGGGGCCCGTCCATCTCAGCCGGGGGATGGAGCCCCGCCAACATGAATTGCAACCAAGGAGCCCGCCCGTCTGGAGGCAAATAAGGGCCTGGCTAATGGAATAAGTAGGTCGCCCATCTGAACCGATGGGAAGTTGTTTCGTCAGAAATAACGCTAAGTGAGAGTCCCGCCCAGGAATCGATGGGAAGAGCTCGCCGAGCATCAGCTGAGTAGAGCTCGTCCAAGTGAACTGATGGGAAGAGCTCGTTAGAGTGAATGGCTGGCAGGAGCTCGTCCATGTGAACTGAGGGGAAGAGATCGCCGAGGAATAAAGCTGAGCAGGACTGGCCCGTTAATCGACGGGCAGCCGCCGAGGAATTCAAACAATACAGCAGCTCGTCCAAGCGACCGATGTGAAGAGCTCGTCGTGAGTGAATAGTTGAGTAGAGCCTCGTAGAATAGCTGAAAGGTGTTCTGGCCCGCTAATCGACGGGCAGCCGCAGATGGTCATTGAAAGTGTAGCTCGCTCCAAGTGAATCACGGGAAGAGCTCGCCGAGGAATACGAGTAGAGCTCGCTCCAAGTGAACTGAGGGAAGAGCTCGCGAGTGAACAATTGAGCAGAGCTCGCCGCAGTGAACAACAAGAGGAGCTCGTCTGCGAACCGACAAAGAAATTTCGCCGAGTGAACAACAGTAGAGCTCTGCCCAAGTGAACCTCGAGGGGAAGAGTCGAGGAACAATTGAGCAGCCTGCCGAGTGAACGCTGAGTGGAGCCGTCCAAGTGAACTGATGGGAAGAGCCTGCCAGAGTGAACAGCTGAGTAGAGTCATCCATTAACCGATGGGAAGAGCTCACAGAGCGAACAATGAGCAGCCTCGCCCAAGTGAACTCGGGTCGAAGAGCTCGCCGAGTGAACAGCAAAGCTCGCTCCGCGAACTCAGGGAAGAGTCACAGAGTGAATGGCTGGGCGTGAGCTGGCCCATGAACCGAGGGGAAGAGCTCACAATGTGAGCAACCGGGCTCCTGTCGCGGCCTTAAGTGGCGTCTCGTCACGGCGATGTACTCGAGCTCTGGGCCCGACTCTCGGCGCCAGCCGCGCCCGCGCAGCAGTATGAGCTCACAAAGTGAGCAACCGCTCCGGCGCCGTGGCTCGTGGCGCCCGCTGCTGCCGAGTGGCGATGTGAGTCAGCCGGCCCGACTCCTCGGCGCGCCGTACTGCGCGCAGTAGAGGAGCTCTGGCCAAAGTGAGCAACCGCCCCAAGGCTGCGGGCTCGTGGCGTTCTAAGTCAGTGGCTACGTAGCTCGAAGCCGGCCTCGACTACGAGGCAGGCCGTGGGTTCAGGTGTAGAGGAGCTCGCCAGTGAGCAACTGCCTTGGCCACAGGGCCTTGTGGCTGCCTTCAAGCCGAACGGCGACAGAAATGAGCCGGTTTGACTCTTAAGGCAAATATGGGCCTCAGGCAAGAGCAGGAGCTCGCCAAAGGAGCAATCGGGCTCCTAGCGCCAGGCCCAGGCGTCCCTGCCGACGACGATGAAGCCCGAGGCCGATCCACTTCGAGGCAAACAAGGGCCTCGCGCAGAGTAGAGGAGCTCGTCAAAGTGAGCAATCGTCTCGGCGTCATGGGGCTCGTATGCCTGCCGAGTGGCGATGTAGTCTGAGCTAATCTGACTCTTGAGGCAGCGTGGCCTGTGGAGAGTAGAGGAGCTCGTCAAAGTGAGCAAATGGGGCTCCCTACACACAGGGCCTTGGTGGCGTTCGTCGAATGGTGATGTAGTCTGAAAGGCTCAATCTGAGGCAATGCGGCCCAGGCAGAGTGGAGGAGCTCGCCAAAGTGAGCAACTGGCTCCTCAGCGCCGTGGTCTTGGTGGCGTCTGCCGAGTGGCGATGGGAAGCCCGAGCCGATCCGACTCGGTGGCAACAGGCCGTGCGCAGTGAGGAGTCAGCCAAAGGAGCAATCGCTCCCCGCCGCGGCCTGTGGCGCTCTGCCGAAGGGCCATGTACCGAAATGATCCGACTCTCGAGGCAGCGTGGCCTGTGCAGAGTAGAGGAGCTCGTCAAATTGAGCCGACACGTTATGCGTGACTTTCACAGCGAAGGGCTTCGTGAACCTAATCACCGCATGATTTTTTGCATGTGAAGAGCTGTGAACTCGAAACGCCCCATGTCCCCTCAAAAGGGGCGAACCGTCATTAATGTTGATTTACGGAGAATCTGGAACGATTGCGTGAATTTTCGAGCGCTTTGACCTCCTTATAAATGGTGGCTCATGTCTCCCAGATCTTATGCTTTCGAGACTTCGCTTCACGCGGTGGATGAAGTTCGCCCGATTTGATAATGACGCTCTACCGCCTTCACGAGTTCTCTGACGCCGATCACCTCTTCGGTCTTCATGTGGGAGTTGTGTTTTTCCTTAGTCTCCCCTTTATGGGAGTCATGTTATTCCCTATCTTTTACAGAATGGCGGCTTATAATGCGATCCTTTCGTGACTTCCGCACTCGTTTTCTTTTTATCTTCTTCCTCCTCCTTTCTACCTCTTCTTCCCTCTTTTCTCTTCTCCCTTCTTTCTTCTTCCACAGCTTTCTCATCTGCTTCTTTTTCCCTTTTTCTTGTCTTTCTCCTTTGTCTCCATCTTTTTTTCCTCTTTTCTTTTCTCCCTATCACACCCCTTTTTTTCTTTATTCTATCTTTCTCCTTTGTCTCTTTTTTTTATTTTATTTTATTTTATTTTTTGCAATTGTCGATCGAGTGTTTTTCAAGATGTAATCATGAATTACCTGATTGTAACCAATATGATTCATTTGGAATAAAGAGATCTTATTTTTATAGAATTTTCATTTATGTTTCTTTATATATCCCACTGTTTAAGATACTAATTACCCATGTGTGCCCGACTAAGCCACATAAGAATTGATATGTTTTATTACAAACTGCCTACCGGTAAAAACGCTTCTGTGTGCTCCGTGTTCCATGTATGTTGTAAGATTTTTCCCTCCACTCGCTTGGAGCTCATAATCGCCCTCTGTCCGACGATCCCGTTATTATAAGGACCTTCCTGCAACAAGCCTAGTTTCCCATGCGCTGATTCTTCCTTGCTGGCGTAAGCTTTTAAAGACAAAAATCCCCTGCATAACTTCGTCAATCTCCGGTTGTAGTACCCGGGCCGCCTTCCTTGATATTCTTCAGGCGTCATGAACCCGTTCCACGTTTCAACCAGAGTTCCAAGTCTGCACTCCAGGCCTCATTTGTTCCTCCGATAACTACTCGTAGGAGATTTTATTCCAACCTCAACAAAGGGCCATCGCTTCAGCTACAAAGGCCAGGCAAATGGGGTTCCCGAGTTGCCGACTCTCGTGTCGCATCAGAGCCCATAGTACCTCGGGGAGGTATTCTACCCAACTTCCTTTAAGATCTTCTAGCTTGGTCTTTAAGGCAGCTTTAAGGGTTCTGATGGTGACTTCACTCGTCCGCTTCGATTAGGTGCCGTGACGAGTAATAATTTTTAATTCCGGAAGCCAAAGACAAAAATCGACCTGTGGTGTCACGAACTATTTTCCATTATCTCGATACTAGGCCTTCCTTGATACCGAACTCCGAGATATGATGGCTCGCCACACAAAGTTGGCGTGATCTTCTCTGCCTCGTAATCGTGGTTAAGGCTCGCCGCCCACTGGGTGAAATAATCTGATCGCGACGATTATGAATTCCAGACGACCGATGGTCCCAATATGTCCAACCCCATCAGCCGGAAGCGGCTGTGGGTCAGGTAATTAAAGTCGTGGGCTCGACTGAGGCGTGATATTTTGGCGTGTTTCCTCGCGTGATTCAGATCTCTTAACTAAGTCGGGTCGCGATCTTTATATCGCGTAAGGCAGTATCCCGCTCAAAACTTCTTCCCGCGAACGCTCGAGCTCCATGGCGGTTCCCGCATATGCCTTCGTACCCTTAGTACATACTCGCGCTTTCTCCCGCTATGCATTTCAAGAAAGGTGTGAAGAATCCTCGCTTGTAAAGGCCACCTCAGATTGCGTAAACCCGAAGACCTTTACCTTATCTTAACCCGCCGGGTCGCCCGGTGTGGTTCCACATTAATATAATCCCAAATAGGTCCATCCGCCGCAGACGGGCCATCACGCAATTCACCATGTCAGAAGGGTCGATAGAGGGTTCTCGCTTAGGTATCTCGATGTGGTTTGACCCGCCAAGATCTTCTTGCAAGGCCGTGGCTAGTTTTGCCAAGGCATCGGCCGCATTCTCTGCTCGGGACGATTGACCAACCAATACAAACTTTTTAGCAAATCACTGACCTTTTGGAGATATAGAACCATCGCCTCACTTGGCCTCAGATATCTTCTCGACCGCTCACCCGCCCGCCGAGTCACCGTGGACCTCTAGTTGGTCAAACTCTAACGAAGGGCGAGGCCGAGCCCGCTATGACCCGCCTAATACCGGCCGTTGTCGCTTAATGGAACCCAAACCCGAAAAGGATTCAATGTCTATTCCTTCCGGGTGAGTGAGATTAAGCCCGCCCGCCCCCCGCAGGCGCTTTGAGGCCCATCTACAAAGAGTTTCCATAGGAGGTCGTCCCTCTGGCTGTGTGGGTCAAAGAAGTTTATCTGAGCGACTCCATGACGGTTTCGCCAGATCCGCCCCTTTATAGCGCTGGCCACCGGATGTCGAATCCTCGCTTAGCTTTACGGCCCACTTCATCAACCTTCCGAGACTTCGGGTTTGTGTAATACCCGCCTATCAAGTACTCATTGACTTCATGGTGTGAGCCCCGGAACAGGGACGGAGCTTCCGGCTACAAGCCACTGCTAGTATCAACTTTTCCATTCTCTACCTCTCCTCCGCTCCTCTCAAGGCTCGACCAAGAAGAGTAAACCTGGGTCGGACTCGCTTCTTGCCTTCGACGTGCACGACCGGGTTGAGAAATCTGATACGGGCTTAAGGCTAAAGTGAGGGAGTTCTCCTTCAACTGGGACTTGCATTAGAACGGGAGGAGAACCTGCATGTTTTTAATGCCGTGAATGCTCCTTTTTACACATTTTTCGTCCTGACCGAAAGGCCAAAACTCGAAGAAAGGCCGGCATTTATCACCTGGCCCGACACGAAATCCGCTTAAAGCCGCAACCCTTCCCGTCACTACCGACCTCCTTTTATTCTAAGGCGCATCGCATGTCGAGCAATGCTTTTATTTTGTCTGGATTCGCCTCAATTCCCCTGTGGTTAACTATGAAACCCAGAAATTTTCCGGCTGACACACCGAAGGCGCATTTGGCTGGGTTCAGCTTCATGTTATAATTCCCAGGATCTGGAAAGCCTCAGAGAGATGGGCATGTGAGATCTGGACTTAGTGGACTTCACCAACATGTCGCCTATGAATACCTTATCAGCGCACCAACGCTTGGAACATCCGTTCACTAGTCTTCTCGGTATTGCTCTCGCATTCTTTGAATCCAACAGACACCCGATAACAAGAGGTTCCTTGTGCCGATCGAACAAAGTCTTTTTCCTACCACCGGGGTCCATGCTGATCTGGTCAGAGCTCTAAAATGCATCCATAAATCAGTAGTTCGTGTCTCGTGGCGCCCACTTCCATGAGGTCAATTTCTGCAGAGGGAAGTCATCCTTCTAGCATGCTTTGTTTATGTCGGCTGAAGTCTACGCAGAGTCGCCACTCTGCCGGGCTTTCGACTAGCACAACGTTAGCTAGCCACTCTGGGTATTCTACTTCTTATCGCCTCCCGCTGGGAAGAGTTTACCTACCTCTGCTGATAGCTTGCCTTCCCAGATAAATTCTACGCTATTTAACCTAGTCAAGGACCCGCCGGGTGTTCACTTTACGGGTGATTATCAAGTAGTGGTCGATTCCTCCCATGCTCGTCACAGCCCATGTAAAACGCCTATTCCGTCTCAAAACCCAAGAGATACTTTCGAGATCCTTTGGTAGTTTGAGCCAATGGTAGGCTAGATGTTCCGGGTCACATCCAACACAAAGTTCAGTTCCTCCGAGGGCTCTGCCGGTGAGCACCTCGTCAGCGCATATCATGCTCGTCTGCTGCTCACGTAGTCGACCGCTTTTTTGTTTCATGGAGGTCGTGTAACACTTTCTCCGCCACCGCGATTTCCTGCGACCGCCCCGATCTATCTCGACCGTCGGAATTTGATTATCATGTGATATGCCGAGGGGATGGCTTTTATTGGTTGAGGGAGGGCCTGCCTAGCAGCATATTATAGCCGATCGGGCGCCCACTATATGAACCCTTTGCCGTCGTCAGTTGGCCGCGTGGGGTTCTCCCAAGGTCACGACCTGAATTCAGCCCAACTAAGAAGACTCTCTTCGAAAATCCTCGCCAGATGTGCTGACTGATCTAGCTTTTCTTCCACCCATCTTGTCGGCTCATCGCCAAGATGATGTCACCGAACTCCCACATCAATAAAACCCTGAACCGCGGGTGTCACACAATTCGCGCCGACCACCGACGGTCACTATGGGGTGCCGCACCCTTCCGCATCTCGAGTCGAGAACGTGATGGTAGTGTCGATTCGCCGCAATTTAGATAACGCCATTTCCATGTTCGATCTTATGCTCGTAGTGGCTGAGTCGTAATCCAGATTCTCTCCTCCAAAGAAATCCTCCAGATCACATGGATTTCTCCCAGGGCCAGGCAGGCCAACAATGGTTCGCCGAGATGGCGTCGCTGAGTCACCGGGCTTTGCTCCGGGACCGACTTTGGGTTTGACTCTGAGCTTGGTTCCTTGGAGATATGAAACGCCGAAGATATCCGCACAGACAAATATTCTATTTCTGGGCTTGTATACTGGGTCTGCGGCGATGTCCATAGTCCTTGTGGAACTCGCAATACTTGGTGTTATCCCCTTGTCGCTGATCCGATTAAGGCGCGCCGGCCATCTCAGAATTGCTCGCTTTCGCACCTCATGTGACTCGTGATACCGAGGCCGCTAGTGGAGGAAGCGCCGTGGACAGGTAATGTCGCCGCCCTTCGCCATACGGGCCCGTGACGTTCGAGATTCCCCAAATTTTTGTGGATCGCCCCGCCCCAGGCCCGATTTTCTCTGTCGTTTTGTCTCGCCCGCCTCGTCGCCCGTCCTCGCCGTCCCTTTTTCTCGCGCGAGGAGCTCCTTCGATATGAGGCCTCTCGCCGTTTATGTACTTTTCGCTGGGCAGACTCGCCATGCTAGCTTCGAGGTTCTTCGAGATAGAGAACACGTCCTTGATCAGAGTCAACCCCGATGAAAGCCGCGGACGCTAATTTTTCGTCTGCACGCCTATCTTCGTGACCCTACACCTTTGTACATATGATTTTACAAACTTTCCTCGCGATCCTCGTTTTCGATGGTCATACGGTAATCCCCGCTTCAGACGTCCTGGGCCCGATAAAGTGGGAGACGAATCTAAATGTACCTAGTTCCCGAATGACGAGATAGATGAAGGAGAAATCTATCGAACCAGCCAAGCCGCCTCTTCGAGCTGTGCAGGGCTTAAAGCCCCGCACCGCACAGGTCCCGATACCCATGCAAAAATTTCCATCCGATTTTGTGGGCACGAGGTGATCGACGGATCGCTGATTCCATCGAATGTTTCTACCGAGGCACTCAATTTCGTGAAGGTGGTGCGCAGCACCTCACCGTGAAGGAGATTCCTTGCCGCACCAAGGCATCCATAGTATTCGGGCTCGCCTCACCACTTCCTTCACGCCGACGAAGCCTTTGTCAAGGCTTTCAACCTTGTCACTTAATGTTCCTCGCTTTCTAGCTGAGGGTGATTTCGCGTCGTCCACGAGCCGCCCCGAAAGCATAGCTGCTTTTCCCCGGGCCAGCTAACGTGGTCCATGCCCCCTGCTTGACTAGACTTCGTCGTCACATGCCTAGACCGTCGCGACCAAGTGGTTCTTCGCGGGAGGAGGTTATGGCCTTCCTGGGTTTGCCGTGGTTCGCTGATGTTGTATCTCGCCCGTAAGTCGCCCACTTTTCGACCAGACGCCGTTGACGAGGCGGCCGCCCACTTCGCTTCAGATTGCCAGATCGCTTTCCACCGCCCCAAGGTTCGCCGCTTCATATCACCGCGGATTCCGTGTCCTCTGCGGATTAGTGCGTTACTTCCCGCCAGGTTCCCTTGTTGATACCATCGTAAGAATCGAGGAATCATTATGTTTATGAAGGAATTGTCGTTCTACGCATTCGCCAATCGATGATGCCTTTTTCACCTAATCGGGCCGGAGCGCAGTCGGGTCAGCCGTCGACCAAGACTCGGTGGGCGTAACCGGCTACGCCGCACCGCTTCGCCGGGATGATCGCAATGCCGTTTATAGGGGATCCGCGCGGCGCCCCGCAAGAAGAACCGTAATGTTATACGGCGAGGGCTTCGCTCGCGGGTCAGCCCGATGTTCAAGTCGATTCTTTCGAGAAAAAGAGGACGCTTTAGATTGCTTAGAATTAGCGTGCACCTTTAGTATCGTGGAAATGGGCCAGATTTATAAAGCCGATATTCATCCACCTGACGATGATTAGGGTTCTTCCTTGGAGGATAGGTTTCCTCATGTAGTCAACCTAAAGATTTACAAAATGAGTCAACAAAGAATCTATCTATATCCTCCTTCCTTATCGGGGGTATCCAACTAATCCGGCCTTTCTCGTTGCTTTTCCTTCCCTTTATAATGACTTGATTGGATGAATATGACGCCTTTTGCAATATTCTATCTTCGTTATTTGTAAAGATATGGCTCGATCGGGCCGTGATACGCCTTCCCGTTCTTCCAAATCCATGCTCGCCTAATCTGCCAGCCTTTGTCTCTGGCCGTTATGGAAGGACATGGACGTGGCACTGGGCCCTCATCGCTCTTTCATTTCGCGAACGAAATGCCCTACCGCTTCGTATCCCTATCAATATATATATAGCCAAAGAAGTGTTATTTGAAATAGGGTTAATTACGTAAATGTTTTCTTAACTTTTTTGTGTTTTCTATTTTGATGTATCAATATTATTTTTTTCAATTAAATATCTAAACTTTTTGATTTTTTTTATTTTAGGCTAATCTTTATTTTTGTTCAATTTGAAGTGTCTAAATTTTTTATTTTCTATTTTGATAGCTTTAACTTATGTTCAATCCATATTTTAATTTATTTTTTGTTAAATCCGTTTCTAGATCAATAAAACTTATAAGAATATTTGAAATAGGAAAATTGAATTCAAATCCATAGTCAATGTTATATAAAATAATGAAATTACTTGAATGACTTTTAATGAGGTGAAATGACAATATTATCATTTTTATATTATTCAGCTTTTACTATTTATTGTCCCAGTAAAAAGAAATTGATAAATTACATTATAGAATTGATATAAAAATTAAAATTTTTGCTATGCGAAAATATAACAATTTAAAAATATAATTTAATTATTTTCTATTATTTTTAATTTTTTTTCTAAGTATTATGTGAGAAAAATTATATGTGAATAGTTAAAACTAAAACATTAGATATTAGAATTATTTTTAAAATAATTAAAATATTTATTTGTATCATAACAACTAATTTAATCAATTTCTTTTGTATTGTAAAGAACAGATAGCAAAAACATTAACTTGAAAATGATTGTATTGTCATTTCATTAAAAATCATTTTATTAATTTCATCATCATTTATTTGATAAGAATGATATTTGAATGCACTTTTGCTTATTCAAATATCTAAATAAGATTTGATTGGTTGAAGAAGCATTCTGATTAAATAAAAATTAAAAGTCCAAACACTTAATTGAATAAAAACAAACTTGAGATGTCAAAATGAAAAAATAAAAGTTTAACTTTTTGATTGAACAAAATAAAGTTGAGACATCATTCATATAATTCTACCCTTTGAAATATAATTAGCCAATAAGTAAAGGGAGAATTATGGTTCACTGAATCCCCTTATTTAACAAAAAGTTCATAAGAATATCAAAATTAGACTCAAACCCTTAACAATATATAAAAATTAACAAGAAGAAAATAAAATTTTTATTATTTAAATTAATATGAATTATAATTAATAATCCATATTTAACGCAAATAACTTATTAATAGGTTAATTAATTAATTTAATAATTAAACAGGTCAAATTTGTGTTGTGTGAGGCCACTTAATACGACTCATTTATTAAACGTGTTGACAGGCCAACATCATTACGAATTAAACACGATTATACCAACCTAAACTCGCAAAAATCAGACAGATTCGTCGCTGCTCACATTATCACGTCAAATTCCACACCCTCAAGTCCTCTACACACCCAACGCCCATCCTCTTCTCTCCCCTCCCACACCCCCTTCCACCCTCTCCCACACAGAACACCTAGCCACTTTTTTTTTTTCTATGAACACCTTGTTCTTTACTTTTTTAACCTTTCATCTATTGATTTATAAACCTTATCTAATAAATTTTGTGTAATATATTACTCATAATGCCAATAAGAGTCCATTTGCTGTCTGTTTGACGTTACTAGGCTTGTACAACCTGAAATATTGATTATCTGGTTGAATTATAGAGTTTCAACCCTAAAGTGGAAGAACTTTTGGAAAATACCATGAATGCTTGAAGTGTAAATGGAATGATAGAATAAGCCTTTTAAAGAAACTATGTGTTTCCTTTTTGTTTTGTTTGTGTGGTGTAGAATCTGTGGATTATAGGGCGTATTTCCCAAGGTAAGTCCATTCATTGCGTAATGGTGGTTTAATGTGGTCATGGTGAGATAGGTTCTTGATTTCCCATCACTTGTAGAGTAATTTGAAGGAAACTTTCATTAAATTTGCGAGGCTTTGAAGGCAAAAGATAAATATTTGGAGCCAGTATGCCTAAAGGCATCAAGCACTGGGTCAGATAATAAGCCGCTATTAACATAATGATCGAAATAATATTCACCAACTCAAAACCGATATGAATAATAAACGCTATTAATATTTGTTAACGTGAACTCAATCCATTTATTATTCATAAGTAGCAGGCCAACACGAATATAAACCCATTTAATTCACTATTAAAATAATAAGAATTATAATTAATCATCCATACATATTTAACACAAATAACCTATTAAATTTAACATGTTTATTAATTTTATTATTTAAATTAATAGGAATTATAATTAATAATCCATATTTAACACAAATAACTTATTAAGTAGGTTAATTAATATAATAATTAAACATGTCAATTCGGGTCAAATTCGTGTTAGAAAGGTCAACACGAATATGACCCATTTATTAAACGTGTTGACGGGTCAATACGAATATGACTAAAACATGATTATAATCAATTCAAACCCGTAAAACTTATTAAATTCAGATCACGCCAAGCGATGCCTGGGCCAAATTTTACCGGCCCTAAGTATGTCTATTGCCTAGTCTTTTTAAATGTGGTCATCCTTTATTATATTGATTGTTAGATCTGGTTATTTGGTTTGTAAGCAGATTCCTATGTGAAAGTCAATGATAGGAGTTCTTGGAGTTTTTTTTTCTTTCATTCGTTTGCTTCCTTTTTCCTTAACTATTTTTTTTTTAATTTGTTTGTATATTCTTTTTTTTTTTTTTTTTGTTAATTTTTTTGCTCCTAACTTATTGTCATATTGTGATATAAGTGTATCCTGATTTGATATCTTTTGTGAATGTTTGGTGCAATAGTTTTATTTAAATAAGGGGTTCTGGTACAAATACTTAATAATTATTGCAGTTGAGTTAAATATGGTTTCTGGTTCATTTGCCTCTTGGTATTAGTTTTCAATTTTAATAACAATTGCTATTATGGATTTATAATTCCTGCTTTATATTAATTAAGTTACTAGTTTATTAATAATTGTCATTATAGTTCCCATTTTATTGTTTTGTAGGTTAATTGTCTCTCATTAAATATTCACTTTATCAATTGCACCCATCAATCACTACAATCATCCTCCCATTCGTATTCAATGCTTTAAAACCTGACCAATAAATGAATCTAGTGCTTATCAATTCACTAGCTCATTATTCCGACCGACGGCCGAACTCACTGTCAACCTAATACGATATAATAAATATATTATTTATATTTTATTTAAATTTTGAAATATATAATTAATAATATTTAAGATATTATTTAAATATATATTTTTATTTAAATTTTAAAATATATAATTAATAATGTTTAAGATATTATTTATTACTTTTTATATAAATAAAGTATTTTAAAATTTATTTTAAAATATGTATAATGTTTAAATATGAAACATATTAGATATGGAAGAAAACTTATTTATATAATATATATTTAATTAGTAGTAATATATAATTTTGTTAACATCTAAAATAAATAAATAATCACAATGCATAGTGATAGAGTGATTCCTTTGTAATTTTCTCCCTTATAACTTTCCCCTTCCATGTTCGAATCCACGGGTCTGTAGTATTTGATTGAATTTTTCTTTAATTACAAACCTTCTAACTCTACAAGCTTTCTAACCCTAAGCAAAACGACATCGTTTCAATATAAAAAGCATTAAAACGATGTCGTTTTAACTTAAATATATATATATATATATATATATATATATATATATATATATATATATTTAGGAGAGCAAACCGCTTGGGTTCAAGTATAAACCGGCTCTGCTCAACCACCCATTCGAACGGTTCATCCGATTCGATGCATAATCGCTTTTTCATCAATCGATCGATTTCATGACGGCCAACAATCCAATCCGATTTTTAAAACATTGCTCTTATTAATTGTCATGTTTCTCACACACCTCACACCTCCCACTCAAGAATTCTCATTCACTACATATTTACTCTCATTTTCCCTTTCATCACTACAATGATTTAATTATTCACTCTCTCATAATAGTCTCACTTTGGAATTCTATGTTTTGATAATACACGAAATAATTTCTTTTTTTCACATAATAATTCTTTCAAACATATATGCTCTAATAGTTTCGGGTTACTAATATTTTTGTTCCCGAATGTTTCTGTTTTTTAGTATTTATCATATTGTCGTGCTTTAATAACTTCTTTAATTTAACATTCTTTTTTTCTTTCTCTTATATATATATATATATATATATATATATATATATATATATATATATATATATATTTTTTTTTTTTTTTTTATTTTTTTTTTTCTTCCACAGATTAATAAGTACTTTTTTTTTCTCTCCTAGTTTTTCATACTTGGCAATAATTTTTCTCTCCCTGCTTTTTTTTTGTGATGTTTAGTGATATGGTTTGAAAATGGGCTCAAGTGTGCCCGCTCACCAAGCCTAAAGAAGTAAAAGGCGCCTAACGAATACTCCGTGCCCCTACTCAGCCCAAAACGGTGGCTATCTCACCCGCTTAGGTCCAAAGGGCGATCTTGGATGAATTAGAAGGTCCACATCCTGCAAATCAGATTATATTTCGCCAATGGGCGTAAAATAGAAGACCCTCATCAATATATCATCCTGTCGATCCAACCAAATCTTATCAATAAGGAAAGGAAAATAATAACAGATCATCACCAGTTGGATCTCCCCCCAATAAGGAAGGAAGATTATCCCAAATAAACGGCTCTTTCTAAATCCATTACCAAATCCGATAAAGGCAAGAAATATCTCATCCAATGGGAAAGAATCCTTACTACCCTCAAATTGGGAATAATATACACTATAAATACCAGGCCATCCCATCTATGAGCTAGCACGCAACACATCTCGCCCCTCTGCGCCTCCTTTCTCTAGAAAGAACTGATTTCTTTAGCACGGAGCCGCCATGGGCGAAGCCTCGCCGACCCCTTCTTCCTTTGTTCACAGAGGAGTGCCACGCCCTGAGCTCCTCGTTAGACAAGATCGCAAAGATTCCGCACTTCAACCCCCACGGTCCAGAACCTCGCATCTCACTCACACAAATTCAGTCCACCCCAACGATCTCCCCACACGCTCCACTTTTACCGGCGTGAAAAGGCATCATCACTGGCGCCGTCTGTGGGAATGACAAATTTTATAAATATAACTGACGCTGATCGATGGTATCAACCCGAACACAAGGTGAGCAACGCCAATCCGCCATGATGCAGATCCACCAGCGAGCGGATATTGCACTGGGACAAGAGGAAGGCCAAGACACGAACGAAGTGAAGCACTTCGCCACAATCAACGCGATAGAAGAGTTAGAACAACTTACGTACAGATGCAACATCCACGAGACACGATGCATCTGTGAAGGTCATAACATTCCCCCCGTGAGGAGCAACACTGACACTACATTTCCCGAGGTGTCAAATGTATGCAGTCCACTGAGCCAAGCACGGACTACAATCGTCCCCGCTGAGGAGGGAAACGGAGCCATGCTCGGAGGTCATGTCGGGAACGAAGAACTACATCACCCTCAGCCAGGAGTAGAAGAGCAATCATGGGAGCAGAGGTTCAGGAGTCTTCAACAAGAGCTCAGCCGTGTGAAGGAGGTGGTTAAAGGACGCGCCCCAGACACTATGGACACCTTGGTACAACAAACTGAATCACCCTTCACAGCAGAGGTGCTACGCTACCCACTTCCAGCAAAATTCAGAATGCCACAAGTGGAAGCATTTGATGGAGTCAAAGATCTCGTCGACCACCTCAATACTTACAAAAATCAAATGGAGTCGCACGTGGTATCGTGACCGTATGGCGCCGAGCCGCTACCACACTAAAAGGCCCGCCCGTTTACGAATTCCACCTTCATCAATCTCTTCATCTCGCAGAACTATCCATCGCGCTCGCCTCCCACTTCCCATCGGAGCCAGGACGCATGTAAAACCGGAAGCACATCTATCGACCGCGCTGCGGCCTCGGGCAGGAAAGTCCTAAGTCCTACGTGCAGCATTCAACGCCGAAGGTCCTCCTCAAGATAGACATACCCGATGAAAATTAGCAATCAATTCTGATTCATTGTCGTTAGAGGCAAATATGACCCGATGTTTTCCATCTCGAAGAACCCCTCAAGCGTTAATGGCCGAGGTACTCCGCCAAGGCGCAGAAGCATATAAACTAAGAAGCCCTCATATCCAAGTGAAGGAGAGTTCCTCCACCCCATAAAGAGAAGAGGACAGATAAACGACGAGGACGGCTTCTCCCAAAGACAAAGCGTCGGAAACATCCCCAAAGAAAGATGGAGAACGCATCCCCAAAAGGCGTGGAAACCTTAGGGATCATTCGGGTCCACGCAATTTAAAGACGACGACTTATTCGCCTCACGGCCACTCCCTAATCCGCCGTCACTGTGTCCCGCATGAAGTACTGAACGAGCAAAGCCCCGAGGTGGCTAACTCAAATGAAGCTCCGATCCCGCCACAAGGACAACACCACATTACGAGTTCCATGGGGGACTATGGACACCGCACCTACAACCCGTATGGCGCCTAAAGAGAGAAATGTAGTACCTAATACGGCCGCTGATACCCTCGCTTCATATCCGCAGAATCGTGCCCGTAATCATGCCTGTAATCAAGCCCATAACCAGTTCCCAACTCAACAACCGCCGCCGTGTTTGCATTTACCTACTCAAAGACAAAGAACCCCTCGAGAAATCCAAGTGATCTCGGAGGATTCGCAGGAGGAGGAGAGTTCAGTTCAGCTCGTGGCGCCCATCCGCGCAAAGATCGTCATGAAATAGGGAAATACACCGTATCCAAACTGTCGCGTGCCGACACGGTCCATCACATTCTCGACTCGGGATCCTGGAGGATGCCAACACCCCCATGATGACCCATTGCAGTTCGCGCACCGTGGCCAACAAAACACCATCTGCCCTAGCCGATAACGGAGCTCAGCCGACATCATCTTCGCCGCCTCTTCGAGCAAATGTGGGCATTGGGAGAGAAACCGAGCCCACAACACACATCCGCGGGCTCTTTCTCGGGGAAAAGGTATTACCTCGGTTCAATTCCAGCCGGTGCTTCACCTTAGAGAGCCCCTTTGCCGTAAATCCACAATGAAGAAGATTCCTCATTATGCACGCCCATCGCCTTATAATATGTTGTTAGGTAGACCCTCTCTCAACGCAATAAAGGCCATCCCCTCCGCGTACCACATGATAATCAAGTTCCCAACCATACACGGAGTAGGGATGGTTCGAGGAGATCAACGGGTGGCCAGAGAATGCTACACAGCCTCCATGAAGCAAAGAGCGGTCGACAACGTGAATGTGGACGAGCTTGACATGCGTGACGAGGTGCTCACCCGACCCGAGCCCTAAGAATTAGAACCAAGATCACCGGATGATCCACCGAACATCTCGCCATATCGCTCCAAACTACTTAAGACCTCAAAAGCCTCCCACTCACTCGAGACGTAACATAGACATCTTCACATGGAAGCAGGCGGACATGGGAGGAATTGACCCTACAGTAATCACTCATAGGCTGAACACCAGCCCATCCTTCAAACCGGTCAAGCAAAAGCGAAGGAGCTTCGCACCAGAGAGGCAAAAAGCCATCAACGAGGAGGTCGGCAAGCTCCTCCAAGCGGGAGCGATCAGGGAGGTGGAGTATCCCGAAGTGGTCGGGCAACGCCGTGCTCGCCAAGAAAGCAAATGGCAGTGGCGACTCAGATCACCACCGTGACATAAACAAAGCACGCCCAAAGGATGCTCTTCCCTTTGCCGAGGATCGACCTCATCGTGGACGCCACCGCAGGCCATGAACTTCTCAGTTTTATGGATGCCTTTTTCGCCATGCCAACCGCATCGCGATGGACCCGTGATGACCAAGAAAAGACCTCGCTCACAACACAGGAACCTATTGTTATCTGGGTGATGCCGTCGACTCAAGAACGCAGGAGCCATTCACTGCAGGTTGGTGAACCGATGCTCCTGTGGCGTATAGGCGCAACTATGGAGGTATACATAGACGACATGCTGGTAAAATCCACCACTACCGACCTTCACATCGCTCATCTCTCCGAAGAGTTCCAAATCCTAAGAAGTTACAACATGAAGCTAAATCCAGCCAAGTGTGCCTTCGGCGTGTCAGCCGAAAAATTCCTGGGTTTCATAGTAAACCACACCGGAATCGAGGCAAATCCGCATAAGATAAAGGCGCAGCCGACATGCCGCTACCCTCTCGTATAAAGGGAAGTACAATAATGACAGGAAGAATCACGCTTTTGCCTAGGCAGTGATAAATGCCACCTTTCTTCCAAGTTCGAAGAAGGCCTTTCAATGGGATACAAAGTGTGTGAAGAAAGCATTCACTTTGAAAACATACCAGTTCCTCCCATTCTAGTAAGTCCTGTCGAAGGGGAGCTCCTTACTCTTATACTTAGCCGTGTCTGACTTTTTTCAACAAGCGCCGTCCCTGCCGTGAGATAAAGAGTGAGCTCAAAGACCCATTTACTATTGCAGCCGAGCTCTAAGAGGAGCAGAGGAGAGGTACCCAAGAATGGAAAAGTTGATTTTGGCTCTGGTAACCGCAGCTCGGAAGCTTCGCCCATATTTCCAAGCTCATACAATAGAAGTTCCAACGTAATACCCGATGAAGCAAGTGTTGCATAAACCAGAGACCTCCGGAAGACTGATGAAGTGGGCCATAGGCCGAAAGGAAGTCTGATATCGAGCATGTGCCAAAAACCGCACAAAGGGCAGTTCGTCGACTGGCCATGGAGTTTACATCACGAACCCGCTATGACGCCCAAGCAACGATCGACCTCTTCACTGAAACCTCTCGTAGATGGAGCTTCAAACGCCGCTAGCGGGAGTAGAGCAGTCTTATCCTAACTTCCCCGTAGCGAATAGACATCGAGTACGCATCAGATTTGGATTCCATACTTCAACAACGGTTTGTAGTACGAGGTCGTCTATAGCGCCTCAACTCGCCCATTCATTGTGTTTCACTACCAGAGGGTTCACAAAGTGGGATCTCACCGGTGGTCGACAAATAGAAGATACCTATGAGGCAAAAGTGAAAGGATGATTTCATACCGAAAGTTCGTGGATATTAAAAATTCGTTGGTTCAGTCAAGATGTCTCGTGAGCGTAGAACTCGAGCCGACGCCGCAAAGCTAATACACCACAGAAGACCTCAACAGTCGCACACCGCCGAATACCGCGTAACCGTCAATCGACCCTATGGCGGTAGGTTGCCCAGTCGGGTCCAAACCGACTTAGCCGGAGCCCATTTTGGGATTATATTATACACTTGCCTACCGCACGCACCCGAAAGAAGTCGGCAAAATAAGGGCGAGGTCACAGTTTACCAATCACAAGGGAAGCCTCTACAAGCCGGTAGATTTTTCACACCTTTCCTTAAATGCATCAGGAGAAGACAATCAGGCACGGCCGAGAAGGCCACACGAGGGCATATGCGGAATCATATCTGAGCTCGAAAGCATTAGCGTGAAAGTCTTCGGAGGCGTGATACTATCGCCTACAATACTCAAGGATGCAACCGACCTGGTCAAGAAATGCAGAATCTGCCAGGAGCACGCCAAGATCTCTCGCCTCCCATCGTAACCCTAACGCCGCATCACAAGCCTCGGTCTTTCCAACAAAGGGGGTTTCGACATACCGACCCCCCGCCCATTGGTAAGGGTCATGCAAATTCATAATCGCCGCAGCGGGATTACTTCACTGGCGGGCATAAGCCGAGCCTTTAGCCACAATTACAGAGCAGAAGATACGCAATTTTGTGTGGCGAGCCATCATATGCAGGTTTGGTATCCCAAGAGCCCTGGTATCAGACAACGGAAAACAGTTCGACAACGCCAAATTCAGAGATTTTTGTGCCGAGCTCTGAATTAAAAATTATTACTCATCTCCAAAGACATCCGCGAATCCAACTGACAGTCAAGTCGCCATCGTAACCTCTAAAGCCGCCTGAAGACCAAATTGAAGACCTTAAAGGAAATCAGAATACCCCGAAAATTATAGGCTCACAGATCTAATACGTAAGTCAAGAACCCGAGAAACCCCATTTGCCCCCAGCCTCTAAGACCGGCTTGTACTCGTGAGGCCCGAATAAAGTCTCCCAGATCGAAAGCTGAAGACTGGAACACAATGACGAGGCCCTGCCTAAAACTTAGAACTCCTAGATGAAAAGCTGAGCAAGTTCTAAGGCGTACGTAGGATTATCAAAGGAAGACAAAGAAGGTACTATAATCAGGTCAAACCCAAGCAGCTACATGCCGGCATTTTAGTCTTAAAGAAGCTCCCGCCAAAGAAGGAAGAACCCAAGGCATGGAAAACTCGGGTCCCAACTCGGAAGGTCCTTACATCATATCTGAAATCGCCGACTGTGCAATTACGAACCTAAACGGAGGAGGGAAAAATCTTACAAGATACATGGAATGCGAGCATCTTAGTTTTTTTACCAATACGCTCTAGCTTGTACGAGCCTGTTAATTCTTAGATAACGAGTTGAGCGTTTATTAATTATGTTGTCAAACATCTCAAACAGTTCAGATATATAAAACTCAGAAAAAGATATAGTGAGAAGGTTCATAGACATGAAAGAAAAGTCTTCTTCATTACAATCGACATAAACGGACACAATCAATTACAACTGACGCCATCGTTACATCTGGAAGCACACAAGATGCGCCTCAAAAAAAAAAAAAAAAAAAAAAAGAGAAATAAGGCAAAGGAGAAAGAGAGAATGAAAAGAAGGAGAAAGAAAGGAGAGAGGTGGAAAAGAGGAGAAGAAGAAAAAGGGATGGAAAGAGTTTGTGCGGAAGGAAAGGGAAAAGGGGAGGATGAGATGTGGAAAGAAAGATGAAAAGGAAGGCGAAGAAGAAAGGAGAGGAAGAGAAAGAAGAATAAAAAACAGAAAGGAAGGCACAAAAGCGTGTCGCCTCTCATGCATTCCCTAAATACTGGCTGGGGTGGAATAACATGACCCCATAAAGAGGAGCATCAGGAAAACATAACTCCCACAAGCGTAAGTCCAATAAAGTCAACCAGACCTTCGTGGATCCCCTGCAAGATAGACGATCAAGCCTCGACGCTTCATCTCAGATTCGCCGCACTAGAAGAGGCTGAATATCCAAAGTATAAACTCTATAGCAAGGAAGCCGCCATTTATAAGAAGCCCAAAATGCTAGGAAATCCGCGCAAACGTCTCAAATTCTCCATAAATCAGCATTAAAGACTCTCGCACCTTCCCAAGAGGATCAGAAGCCGAAGGGCCGCATACAACTACTTCGCTTTGATGGGTTTGTCTACTCTACACAGGTCATGCAACCTAAGGAGTCAGATCAGCTCAGGCTGGAACGCCACCAAGGCCATAGCGCCAGGAGCCAAGCAACTCACATTGACGAGGTGATCCACTTCAAGACAAAGCCACGCCGCCAACGAGTCGACGCCCGTACCGAACGCCACCAAGGCCATAGCGCCAGAGCCACGCGCTCAACGAGTCGACCAGCCCGCTGAACGCCACCGCGCTACGCCAGAGCCAAACACCATTGACGGTGATCCACTCAAGACATGCCACGCCGCCTAACGAGTCATATCAACTTCGGCCGAACGCCACCGCGCCATAGCCGTGAGCCACGCAGTTCACATTGACGGTGATCCACTCAAGACAAAGCCACGCCGCTTAACGAGTCGACGCCGCCGAACGCCACTAAGGCCATGGGGCCGGGAGCCACATAGCTCACATTGACGAGGTGATCCACTCAGCGACAAGTCACGCCGCTAACGAGTCGATCGCCCCGGCCAACGCCCACCAAGGCCATAGCCGCCAAGAGCGCCACGCGCAAATAATATCGACGAGGTGATCCATCGAAGACGCCACGCTAACGTCGATCGGGCCCGCTGAACGCCTACCAAGGCCATAGCGAGCCACGCAGTTCACATTGACGAGGTGATCCACTCAAAGACAGTCACGCTTACCTAAAGAGTCGATCGCCCCGGCCGAACGCCACCAAGGCCATAATCAGAGCCACGCGCGAAATTACACGACGCAGGTAGGTGATCCACTCAGCCACGTGCCACGCCGCCTAACGAGTCGACGCCGGCCGAACGCCACCAAGGCCATACGGGAGCCACACAACTCATCGACGAGGTGATCCATCAAAGACAGCCACGCCGCTTAACGGTCGACAACCGGGCCGAACGCCACCAAGGCCATACGCCAGAGCTGGCGCAAATTACATTGACGCAGGTGATCCACTCAAAGACAAAGCCACCGCTTCAACGAGTCGATCGCCCGATCGAATGCCACTAAGGCTATACAGGAGCCGGGCGCCATCGACGGTGGTGATCCATCAGACAAGCCACGCCGCCTAACGAGACAGACGCTCGGCTAGAACGCCACTATACATGGGCCGCCAAGAGCCAAGTACCACATTGACGAGGTGATCCACTCAAAGACAGCCACGCCGCCTAACGAGTCGTGACGCCCCACTGAACGCCCACCAAGGCCATCCGCCAGGAGCCACGCCAGCCTCACATTGACGAGGTGATCCACTCAACACAAGCCACGCCGCTCTAACGAAGTCGTGACGGGCCGACCGAACGCCACTGCGCCATACCAGAGCCACGCAGCCTCATCACAGTGATCCACTCAAAGACAGCCACACGTTTAACGAAATCGATCACCGTGCTGGAACGCCACCAAGGCCATAAATACAGGAGCCAGCCAACTCACATTGACGAGGTGATTCACTCAGCACAAAGCCGTGCAACCCATGAACTGCTCAACTTATGCAAGTCACCCGATTTGAGGTCACCGCTTTAAGCCGACGAGCTCGCTAAAAACAGTCATGCAAACCCTAAGGAACTGCTCAACCTACGCAAGTCGCCTGGACGGAGGTCAGCCGCTTGCTTCACTATTCTCACGAAAAAGGTCATGCAGCCTAAGGAATCAGTTCAACTCGTGCAAGACAACCGATGGAGGTCAGCCGCTTAAATTGACGAGCTTCTCACTAAAAAATAGGCCATGTTCTAAGGAATCGTCTCAACCTATGCAAGTCACCGCTTAAGCCGACGAATGCTTAAAAATAGGTCATGCGTACCTCTAAGGAATCTCGGTCTCAACTCATGCAAGTCATCACCATGAAGGTCACCGCTTGCCGACGAGCTCATTAAAAGGTCATGTTCTAAGGAATCAGCTCAACTCAAAGTAAGACAACTGATGGAGGTCACCGCTTAAACCGAATGAGCCCGGGCCTCTCGCGTTCTAAGGAATCGCCTAACTCATGCAAGACAACCGATGGAGGCTCGCCCGCTTGCTGACGAAGCTCTTCTTGCGTTCTAAAAAATCAGTCACCATACAAGTCAACCGACGGAGCTCATTCTCGCAGCCTCTAAAAAAAAATCAACTACCATGCAAGTCACCTAACTTAAGATCAGCAGTCAGACGACGAGCTCGCTGGGTGCTACGTCATGCGCCTAGGAATCGATCAACTCAGTAAGATACCAACGAACATCGCCAACCCACCTGGACGAAGCTCGCCTATACCGCCATACAAATTTGTGAATCGGGTCCAAATTTCAGACGGTTAGCCCACGGCCTCGGGCCGACACAACTGACGAGCTTAATTAAGCTCGCCTTAGACCCTCAATTGGCCATACGATTCATGAAGAAAGCTTAAATATCTAAATGAACGTGTTCATAAAATGAATATTTATTAAAAGGAGGGCTACATATGTCTCGGGCCCCCGGCCCGACAAAAGGAAACGGGTACATAAAAGAAAAATATAAAGTCGATTGACAAGCAAGAGATGAGCACAAAGGAACTTAGGCGGCCAGAGGAACGTGACGATGAGAGGGGAATGGGCTCAAAGAGAGTGCAACTAAGTTCTTGAGAATAATTCGCAGAGAAAGATTCCTCCGCCCCTCGTCGCCGGGAGGCCGGTTAAAGTCCAAATCGAGCATACGTGAGCTGCCTTCACTAGTGCCGTAGCCACCCAGAGGCCCACTGAGCACCGGGCTTGATCCTCGCTTCCAATAACCTCATCCCTCCGGGAGCAACCAAAGCTACTTGGCCGATGAAGGTCCCACGCAACCCGCGACACTCCTCACTCACTGCTCACGAATTTACTACCGAGGCCTCAATGACGAGCCACCTCTAGCAAATACTGGGCTCCTGATGGCTTCGCGACGGTCGCTGAGCCGCATCACCTATCGCTCATGTCGCCATCAATGAAAGGAGCCCTCTTGAGACTTCGCAGCCGCCGAGATGCAACGGTTCCCCCAACCATCCAAGCTCAGACCGGCGCATCACAGCTTTCCGTCTCAATCAAATCATTTTGCGCAACCTGGAGCTCACCCTGAACCTTCCGAAGCTCGCCTTCAACTGCCGTCAAGCTACTTCGAACTTCATCCTCTCTACTTTCTGCCCGAGCACGAGTCGATGCGGTATACTTTAGATCAGATTTAAGTCGCTCTACTTCTTCAAATATAATGGGGCCGCGCCCGCTCTGCAGCCTCGATCCGCCGTAAGTGAGAGGCCGCCTCGCCTTATAAATCCAAAGATTTTTACATGTTTTTCGTTTAATTTGGCTCTTTCTGGCCACCCTTCAAATGAGTGGCTACTCCGCACATCAAACATGGTGTCATCAACCAACACGGATCAACACTGAATAGGGCACTCCACTAGGGACTTCACCGAGGCAACCCCCCCGAATGGGATGTGAGCCAGCCTCATCAACAAAGTGCAAATAGCCGACCTCCCAAGGTCGTAACTTTATGACTAAGAGATCCAGACCTGCCGCAAGTTCAGCATTGAGGAGCAAAGAATCCTCATCTTCGCCAACTTTTGATTTCGGATTTTTTCTCTTCAACTCTTCCACCCTTCGAGGAGGTGGCCTAGCACTCTCCGAAGGCGGATTCCAGACGGTAATAGGCATAGCCGCCAATCCTGGCCGTCGACCGCCTCCAATCTAAGAGATTTTTGCCTTCACAAAGAAGTTAGAAGGCGGCAGCTCATAACCATAGGAGCTCAATAAGCGATCCACCGCTCCGGCCTGAAAGCAAAGAAGCCTGAGACGCCCCCACTTTCGGGCCTCACCGAACCGCCGATCTTTTCTCACTGAGCTTGATTTTTTCCTCGTTACACCCGGCTTCCAAGACAACACCCTAACTCGACTAAAATCTCTCCCTAGAGAAGCCGCGTAAAGCCCAATGGGAAAGACTCCCATGGTGGAAGGACGCAAGGGCCTCGAAGCAATGGAACGTGTAGACCTCAAATTAGATGAACCAGGAATGTCCGATTTTATCAGCTCCACGTAAGGACGAGCAGGACATTTCGCCAATGCCAGAGCTACGACATTATCTTCAGCACTAAGGTCGAAACACCTGGAAGCATGAGCAGCACGTAAAATCGTAAATATTCTGGCAACCTTCACAAGTTATACCGTAAAACAGAGCAAACACCACGAAGATTATCGGTGGTCCAAGCCACCGAACGCCTGTAGCTGCCGTCCATTCTGAAGGATCATATTCCCGCTATGACCACTAACAAAGAAATAGCGGTCCCTTCCACGACCTATGGAGCGAAGGAAGATCGAGATCACTAGAGGAGCCCTGTAGGTGTTCGAGAAATAAAGGCTTCCTGGTCTCCTCATTAAAAAGATGGGAGGAGCAAAGCCACACTAAGGTGGACGCCAAGCCCTCTATCCTCAAAAGCGCCAATAGGCCAAAACAAAATACCCCAACCGTCGGGGAGCGAGCCGGGAAGGACAGACATTGAAATGTTGCAACCCTTTCATGAAGGGGCGGAAACTAAGACCATTATCAAAGGCGACTCTAAAGAAACATACCATCCTGCACTAAGCTACATAAAAGTCAAGACGTCAGGGGTCCATACTCGGACACCAGGGGGAGGTCGATAACGTTCAGCAAAGGTGACCCCATACGAAGGACCTCCACCTGCTAGGTCCTTACCTGCCACAAAGATGTCGACGGCGCATTTAAGGTAATCCGACTTCCAGATATTTAATTAGTTTATTTTCCCTTTATCCTTATCCAAGGGAAGAGGAGGCGCCCAGAACGCTTTTCTCGGGGAGTCTAACCACTATGAACGACGAAGCATCTCTAACCTCATCTTAACCGGCAACAAGAATCATCGCCAATACGTAAAGAAGAAGAGCGACCCGGACCCATGATAAAAGCAAACAGTAAAAACAAAATCCAATCAATTTAACCCTAGCGCCTCGTCGTACCAATCGAAGAGAAACCAAAGAGGTAGAGACGCAAAGGGGTCCCAGAATAAGACTCAAGAAGCTACCTCCCGTGAAAACGCGTAAAAGACTTCTACACAAAAGAGTCAAACAGGAACTCTGAAAGAAATAAAGTAATTACACGTGAAGAGGTCAGAGGACCAGAGAAGCATGCCATGGAGGGGAGGTCTGCGAAAGAAACTGAAAGAAACTAGAAGAGGTAGGGGAAACGAGCGCGAAAACCCAAGAGTCATCATTATCACAAGACATATGACCCGCTACCAGTTCCTTTAACTAACCCAACCTCAAACAGACACGTGAAATCTCGCATCCGATGCAAGAAACGATACAGCCGCCCCACGCACACCGCACTCCAAGGACCGAGGGCAACCGATGTGTTTGAAAATGGGCCCCGCAGGCCCGCCACCAAGCCCAAAGAAGTGGCGCGCTCAACGCACACCAGCCCCTGCACTGTGCCTCAAAACGGCGTCCGCCCGCTAGGTCCAAAGGGCGATCTGATGAATTAGAAGGTCCACATCCGCAAATCGATTATATTCGCCAATACGTAAAAATAGAATAACCCCAACAATATATCATCCTCGCCGATCCAACCAAATCTTTTATCACAAAGAAAGGGAAAATAATAACATATCATCACCAGTTAGATCTCCCCCCAATAAGGAAAGAAGATTATCCCAAATAAACGGCTCTTTCTAAATCCATTACCAAATCCGATAAAGGCAAGAAATATCCCATCCAATGGGAAAGAATTCTTACTACCCTCAAATTGGGAATAATATACACCTATAAATACTTGTGCCATCCCATCGCTGAGCGCACGCAACACATTCGCCTCTGCCAGCCTCTCTTTCTCTTAGAAAGAACCGACTTAGGCATCTGAGGTCGCACGCTAAGCTCTCATTCGACCCCTTCTTCCTTGTTCAGGCAGAGGAGTACCACGCCCAGCCCGCAGACGCATTGCATTCCCACTTCAAATTTCCACACCCAGAACCCGTATCTCGCACTGGCCGCCACCCAGTCCGTACCCCAACGACCCCCACATGCTCCAAATTCAACTTCGATTGAAAAATACATCATTTAGTAATTTATTTTATCTCTCACTTAAATTTTCATGTTTGATATGTAATTTATATCTCCAAATTTGTCATGTTTGATAAATTATTCTCTCTCCTTTCTTATTTGTTTCTCTCACTACATAACACTCACACTCACTCCATACATGTACACTTTTGTTTGTTTCTATTTCTTTATTCATTTTATTTGTTATTTTAGTGTTGTTTGTATTTAATGATTTTTTGAGTTGTTTCTATTTCATTGTTTAACATTTAATTTCCTAATTTATTGTCGTCGTGCATTCTATCTTCTAAATTGCTGCTCTCAATTAATTTATATACTATTATGCTTTTTTTTTATGCATATATGTATTTATTTATTTGTTATTATTATTAGGACTAAGCCCATTCTTTTAAACTCACCAACCAAATTAAACTTAAGTCACCACTTCCTTTAACCAATTCATTAGGACTTAGTAAAGAAAATTAATTTATTTTTTAGGTCTAACTCATTAGGTTATTTTACCAAATCTATTAAGACTAAGTTAAAAAAAAAAATGTTATATCATCTCTTTAGGCCCAACCCATTAGGTCCTTCAACTAAGCCCTTTGGTCACATCCTCTGATCAGCTCTTTAGCCCGTCAATCTCCCACCCTTAACTTATTCAAATTCTCCGTTTCTCATTTTCTAAAATTCAATTTTTCAATTTTAAACTTCAATTCCCCCAATTTGCAATTTCAATTTTTAAAGTTTTCAATTTCAAATTTACGGAATTCCTAATTTCAAAATTCAAGTGTTATAATTTTAAAATTCAAGACTCCAAATTGCTAATTTCAAAATTTTAAATTCAAAATTGCAAATTTCCAAATCTCAAGTTTATAAAATTCAAGTTCTTAATTTCAAAATCCAATTTCCAAAATCTCAATTCAAAATTATCAAACTTCAAATTCATTTTAAAATTCTCAAAATTTCAAACTTCCAATTTTCCAAACCTCAAATTTCAAATCAGTTTTCAAAAATTCCAAACACTTGATTAATTCTATAGTTCTTACAAATGGAATTTTGTAGAGTTAATTTGTGTAATAGATAAAATGAGCTTGTAAAGCTCGACATCACATGTATCATTTTAATAAATAATTTGACATCTAATCTATAACAAATTTATAATTGAATGTCCATATTTTGTATTTGGTTATTACACTAACATTGTTTCCTAATTGATAGCGCTTCTGACATGATGCTTAGGTACACATTTTTTCTCATCAAACTTTGGTTATTTATTTATTTGTCTATTCATTTATATATGTCTGATGTGTTGTTATATTGTTATTGCTTGTATTTGGTATTTATTGATGAATTAGCCAAAACCATATTTTCCTTAGTTTGTTTAGTATATACCTTGACTTTAGAGGCTTGAAGGGGTGCTACGCTTCCATCGTACATTTCCGATAAGTAACCTGACCCCCGGATCTAGACTCGGTTTTCCCATACATGTCTTCTCTTATCAGGAGTCACATTTAAGGTTTTTCTTTCTTATTTTGTTTTCCCTTTGAAAATAAAACAAAAATAAGTGGCGACTCCAAACCGTTTCTAAAATGGTTTTTTTTTAAATAAAAACAAATATCGCTTTTTAAATGGGAAATACATAATAGCGAAAAATGCGGGGTCCACAATAAGATTTTGTTGATAAGATCTAATAATCAAATTCATAGAGCAATTAAAATTCCAAATTTGAAGAGAAAAACAAGATCCACTTTTCACTGGTCTGAAAATTATGATGATAACGGACAAGTTTTTCTGCACTGCCCTCGGACCTACCCTCACGGAACTAGTATGGAAATACAATTCATTTTATGTCAAATATGAAGGCAACAATATCCTAATTCCCCATCGGCTAATGGGAAATTAATATAAGAAAAATAAAAAAGAAACAAGAATTTTGATGCTTAAATGTTACAAAAGATACAAACACTACTACCACAAAATAAATCTCAAACCCATGAGGAACAATAAAGCATAACATATGTATACAAAACAAGGAGGAGAAGAAGCATTTTCCCTTTTGACTTTACTAGACAGTATGACTGAGACAATATATTAGAGAATAAAGAGAAATCAAGGCCCAGTCCAAATATTGGAGTGGGCCGAAGTCCATGTTAAAATGACCTAAGCCCAATTAAACAGCAATAAGTGGGTCAAAAATTGCCATATGTACTTGCAAGAAATTTATTTAGGCTATCTTTGTTACCAGAAAATGGTAGGAAAAGAAAAATAATAATTGTGAAAATTATCATTTTCTCAAGTTTGGATGACATAGAAAGTGCAAAGAAAAAAGAAAAATACAAGAAGAAAATGCTATAATGTTTTTCTTAATACTTTTCTTGAAATTAATGAGGAAAATATGAGATAAAGAGAAAGAACAAGGTGTTTTGCACTAATCATGTATCTATATTTTTATATTCCTATAATTTATGAAATATGAGAGAAAATTATTAAATTTATGAAAAATGAAAAATATAAAATAGATTTATTTTTTTCTTTAAAATTTTCATAAATAACAAGAAAAAAAAATTGGGAACTGTTTGGTTCTTATTTTTTAAAACTATTCTTGAGAACCGTTTTTTAAAACATAGAGAACACTATTTTTGTGTTTTTTGAAAACTCTTATTATCCGAATTTAATGTTTTTAAGAACAAAAAATGTTGGGAACCAACCGTGTGAGAATAGTTTTAAAAAACTGTAACCTAATAGACCCTTGTATTCTTTTCCTTCCATTTTCCTTTCAATTTTCTTTCCCTAACATATTTTGAGAACCAAACATAGCTTTTTGGTGTCAAGAGAAAGAAAACTAATTTACCACATGAAATTTCTTGAAAAATTTTTATATAAGGAAACATATAAATTTTTAATTACTTTTAATTTGTTTTCTATCTTTTCTATTGAAACAAAACATTAAAAAAAAAACCATTTTCTCTCACCATGTGTCTTTTTTCCTCTTTAAAAGTTATTAAAGATGATTGCAGATCCTTATTTTCAGGTTTATAGTTGAAGATGGTATTGAGCATGCATATTCAGAACCCCCACTATATTTCTGCTACAAGACAGTAATAAAAGCCTGCCAATTTAACTTTCTTGCATATTCACTTTAACTGCAACATCTGATTCCAACTTCCAGAAATTGTTAATGGAAGCTTTAAATTGTTACACTGACGTATGCTTTCACATATTTTTGTGAAAAGTAGGACGAACTTTAGATGAAAAAAAGAAAAAACCTACTAGGCAACAAGAAAATAAAGATGATATATAATTTATACAAAAACCACATATTCTTAAAATACATAACATATTTATAAAAATATAAATTACACCAGTAGGAGCAGTGGTGGGATAAAAGGATTGGGCTTATAGATTCAACCCCTTCTACCATAAAAAAAATTCTCAAAAAATTCGTAATGTCCCATCTCGAGAATTTCCAAGTTAAATGAACAAAACTTGGATCACCCAATTTTAACAAATTAAAACATTATTTGTTTTGAAAAATAGATAAATTTAATTGTCTTGGCCAGTACTATAAATTAACATGCAACAAGGGAAAGCAAATGCTACCAGCTACTTCAAATTAAGCAACAAAAACAATGGCCAGAATAAAAAAAGATTTCCAGATTGTCCTCATATCAGCCTTTCTCTTTCTTGTTTTTTGTAGTTCATGTGGTGCCCAACTCTTGGGGATGTGTAAGTTTGATTCAATATACCAACTGGGGGACTCCATAGCTGATACAGGTAATCTGATTATCGAGAGTTCACTTGGAGCTGCAACTCCATGCTCTCGGCTTCCCTATGGAGAAACCTACTTCAATCACCCCACTGGTAGATGCTCTAATGGCCTCCTCATGATTGATTATGTTGGTAAGCAATAAAGTTAGTTTCTTCCTCCTCCCGACATTTTGATCTTCTTCTTTTCTTTTCTTTTTCTTTTTAATAATCATGGGTGTTCGGGCTAGGTTGCATGCCCATAATCCATGAAGTAAATTCTCCTGTGGCATATTGGGGAGCGAGCCTAACATTGGATCAATTGAGTTACATTTTTTTTTTTTATAACCATGGGTCAATGGGTTAGCTTGCAGGCACATACACCTTGAAGTTAATCCTTTAATGGTTTTGAAGAGATTTGAATTAGTAATTTTAGGAAGTAAACTCAATACTGAATTAATTGAACTAATTTTTTTTTTAAATAACTATGGGTGTTTGAGCTAGCTTGCGTGGACATGCACCCTGAAGTTAATCATCTCATAACCCCGATGAGACTCAAATCAATGATTATTGGGGAACAAACCAAACATCGGGCCACTCGATCTACTTTTTTTCTTTTTTAATTTTTATAACCATGTGTATTCGAGCTAGCTTGCATGCACAATCACCCTAAAGTTAATTCTCTCGTGGCCGAGAGGAGACTCAAATCAGTGATTATTGGGAAGCAAACCTAACACTAACTAATTAAGCTACTTTTTTTTTAATAACTGTGGGTGTTCAAGCTAGCTAGTGTGCACATGTTCCTTGAAGTTAATCTTCCTGTGACCTTGAGGAGATTTAAATTGATGATCATTAAAAAGCAAACCCAAATTCAGATCAATTGAGTTATGCTCGGGGTTAATCTTATAACAAGGCATTAACCTCTCCATTTTTTTGATTACTTTCTATATATCCACTTTCCAGCATGGGAAGCTCGTCTTCCATATCTCAATCCCTACTTGAAGAATGGTTCGGATTTCAGCCATGGAGTCAACTTCGCTGTTACTGGTGCCACTGCATTACCAACATCTGTTCTCGCAGCCAGAGGTGTAATCACTCCATTCACCAACAGTTCCCTGGATGTACAACTTGATTGGATGTCTAGTTTTTTCAATGCTACAGGTTCATCATTCTTCACTCTTCAGTTTTCACTCATTTCATACAATTTGTGATATCCATACTGATCTCGTATATGCCCTTTTATGGGGTGCCTTCACAGTTTATTTAATTTCCGATGTGGGATTCACTATTTGTATCAAAACAGGAGCCTCCTAGAAGAAAAAGTAGAAAATACTTTAAATTATTTTTTATGTTACACTGAAATTTTAAACATATTTAAATAAAATTTGAAATTATAATAATTTACTAGATCTTTTATCATCTTCATCATATTTTAAGCTAGGCACAATGATAACACAGATTTTAGTTTTTAACTATTTTATTTTGTTTTTTTTCAGTTTTTTATAATTATAATAGTATATAAATTACTTATTTATAACATCATTAATTCGATCATGTTTATCATCAGCCTACCATTTATTCTTGCATCAATAATATTTTTTTGGTTCAATACATGATTAGTTTTTGACATTATATATGTAAGAGATTTTCTTGACTAAATAGGCTTGTTATAAAACCATGAGGGTCCTTAGGACTCAAATCAAACAATATTGGACGATTAGTAGCTAGGCATTTCACTACATATATGATTGATTGATCATTAATTCTATATATGTTGTTGGCAGATCATGCAGAAGAGGTTAAAGATGCTCTCTTCCTGGTTGGAGAGATTGGAGGGAATGATTTTAACAATGCTTTCTTGCAAGGGAAAACCATAGAGGAGGCAAAGAGCTTTGTGCCTGATGTTGTCCAAGCTATAAGCCATGCTGTTAAAGTAATTAACTAACCCTCTATGCTAAAAAAAACAGAAAAACTAAGGGCTTGTAGAGCTCTTGTTTTCAAAAATTGCTCTTGAGAAGAGTTTTTAAAACCGAGGATACCATTTTGATGTTCTTGTTTTCAGGATTTAGTGTTTTTTATGTTCTTTGTGTTTTTCAGGAAAAAAAAAAAAGAAACCGAGGGCCTCTATTTGGTTCTTTTCTTGAAAACTGTGTTCTGTTATAAAAACAAATATAATGTTAAAAAAGAGCATCACTTTGGCTCTCGCTTTTTCGTTTTAAACACGTGCAAAACAAAAACACTAAATTTATGTAATAATAACAGTTTCTGTAAAACACCAAATAGCTGCTTATGTTTTCAAATTGTTCTCAAAAAGGGTTTTAAAAAACAGGAACAAAACATGTCCTAAAAGTATTTTCTATGTTTTCCTTGTTTTCAGAAGAAAAAAAAAAGTTTTCCTTTGTGCCTGTTTGGTTCATGTTTTTTAAAATAGTTCTAATGAACAGTTTTTTGAAAACATAAATAACACAATTTAATTTGGTATTATCTGGAAACTATTATTATTCTAAGAATTTAGTGTTTTATGTGTGCTTTGTGTTTTTCACAAAAAAAACTAGAACCAAATATGTTATATGTGTATTCCTTGTTTTTCAGAAAAAAAAAAAAAAGCAATTTTCAAAAACCATTAACAAACTGGCTTTTCTAAAAAACCACAATTTTTATGCTAATATAGAAATAGAACCGATGGATCCTTATTTGATCCTGATTTTCTAATTTGTAAAACTACTTGCAGAGAGTGATCCAGTATGGCGCCCAACGAGTGGTTGTCCCTGGGAACTTCCCAATAGGCTGTCTTCCAATCTATCTTACTGCATTCGAAACCAACAACAGTACATCAGCATACGATGAATTCAACTGCTTAAAAGATTTTAATGATTTTGCAGAATATTTCAATGAACGCCTACAACAAGCCATAGAGGACTTGAGAAATGAGAACCCGGATACTGCTATTGTATACGTTGACTATTACACTGCATTCAAATGGCTTTTCAGCGATGCTTTCTTTTTGGGTTAGTCCCTTCATCTACTCATTGATGAGAACAAATAGAAGATATAGGTTTACATGTCACATCCTGGAGGTCAGTTAGGGAAAGTTTTAGACGCTATACAATTATGATCCTCTTCCACCAGTAAACGTTGCTTTAAAGTCACTTGCACCCTCGAACCCTACATTTAAGTCCACGTGTGTTTGTCTACATGGTTCGAGTGCTAGCTTACCCATATTAGAAACACATATATGCATAGGTTTCATGTCACATCCCAAATCATTAAGAAAGTTCTGAGACATATAAAGTATGGAACTCCTTATAGCCCACCTAGTACATGTGTTTTAAAACCATAATGACCCCTTGGGCTTAGTACGACGTCCATAGGAGGGTTTGTCTACATGATATGAGTGTAGGTCATCTACTCCTTGGTGGGAACACATATATACATAGGTTTTATACCACTTCCTAAGTCAGTTAGGGGAAAGTTCCTAGCACCATATAAATATGTGGACTCCTCTTAACTCACCTAGGGGTGTAATTGAGTCGAGTCGGGTCGATACGGAGCCAAGCTTGAGCTTGACTCGATTAAAAAGCTCGAAACTCGAACTCGATCGAGATTTTCTTCATATATCAACTTGACTGTGTCAGTTGAGCTACGAACTCGACTATGAAACTCAATCACTAAAATAACAATATTTACTCAAACTTGACTTGAAATCGACTCAACTCGAGTTCGACTCAATTAAGCTCGCGAGTAGCTTGAGTCGAGTATTGTGATACTCGAACTCGACTCGATAAGCCACTCAAGCTCGAGCTCGACTCGGTTAACTCGAGTAGCTCATGAATAGCTTGGACTGTTATTGATAACTCTCTAAACTCACCTAAGAGATAAGTGAAACAGGCACAGAGAAGACCTCACCTCAGTTGTCAAAGTCCATCAGGTTGTTTCTCTACATGGTATGAGTGCAGGCCATCTACTCCATGGTGAGAACACATATATACATAGGTTCCATGTCACATACCTGGTCGGGTATCCAAAAGTTCCCACACTACATGGGCTTACTTTAATCCACTACTAAGCAATGCTTTTTTGTGTCAGAAGAACCCCTTAGGCCCTAGTATGAGGTCGTGTGTTACATATTCCCGATTAATTTTAACATTCTTTTTGGTTTTTGTATGGACAGGGTTTGATCCTGGGTCTTTGGTGAAGGCATGTTGTGGGGTTGGGGGTGAGTACAACTTTGATGGCGCGAGGTTTTGCGGATCTCCGGGGGTTCAAGCGTGCCCTGACCCAGATAGGCTTGTCAGCTGGGATGGAATCCATTTGACACAGAAGGCGTATACTTTGATTGCTAGAAGGATCATTCATGACATCTTACCTCACCTTCACTGCTATGCTTAGTTCAATCCAAATTCAAGGATGGGAATCAATAATGTTAGAAAAAAGAATAAAAAAAGAGCATATATGTCTTTGAGACCTACAAAGTAATACAAAGTGCATAGGTGCTTTTACTGTTGAGAATGCGTGTTGGAGTGGCAGAAGTTAATAGATGAGAAAACAACACAAATAAAAGTTACTTGCTATGTTTGGTTGCCATCAAATTTGTCAGAAAATGGGGGAAAATATAGAGGAAAAGTAAAAGAAAATAATGAAATAAAAATAATTCTTTCCTCTACTTTTACATTCTATTTTCTCCACTTTGCATCTTCCCTCAAAATTCTAAAATAAAGACATCAAAATGTTTTGAGGCACCGACAAATAGAAAATACTAAAGATAATGCAGCCTGATTTTCAGATTTGTAGTTGAAGATGGTGGTGGGCATGAAACATCTATTGCAGATTCAGAAGCTACTAAATGCTAGAAGACAGACACATCCGCTAATTAACTTTCTGCCCAAGCTCTAAACTGCAAAATCTGATTTCAATATGAAGAATTGTTAATGGGGGCTGGCTATAAATGGTTACACTGGTCAATGCTTTAAATATCATGTCTCTAGGGATAAGGTGTACAAATGCCTTTAAGTTTTACTTATATGTATCATTTTGCCTTTAAACTAAGATATCTCTGACGTTTACTTCCGTAATCATTCATGTTCACCTCGTTACAAAAAATTCACAAATATCATCTAGAAAACTCTGATACGTGTGGGGTATTTAACAGGGTTTTAACATGCGTTTAACAAGAGAATGTCTATATATGACATTTTTTCTAATGACAAGGGCATGGCTGAAAAAGTTAAGGACAAAATGCATCATAAGAGCAAAACTCGATGACATTTGTGCACCTTATCCTTATACATGTACCACATATTTTAATGTGGGCAATGCTAAGAAGAATGTGGTTTTATAGAAACACACCTAACGTGTTTTTTTAAAATAGAAAGTTTGACTAAATTTAGAAATTACTTTTAAATAAGGGATAAAGTGCATAAATGCCCTTGACTTATACCCTATGTGTCCAATTGAGTTCATGAGCTAGGGGTCCACAAGGCCTCTCAGAAGACCCGAGAAATTCCAATTTCGAAAATGGTAAAATCGTACTTCGCAAAATTTCGAAATTTATTCTCTGGGATTTTGGATGGTGAAACTGATTTCAATCGCTAACCGCCTTGTTGCGAAATTTAGTTACCACTCGCCGACCGAGACAATGGAATTTACATTTTTCAAGGCATCGAAGCTTCGAAAGGTCGTAAAAATGAAATGTGAGGTGACAAAAGTCACCTATAACATGTACACACGTTACACATGCCGCACGCAGACGATGGAAATGAATCGGTCGAGATAATGTCAAATGTCGAAACTAAAGCTTTGGGACATAATCGCATTATTGAAATGTTTAAATGATAATAGGACAAAATAGCGCAGTACCGCCTCTACATATGAAAAGCACACAAAAACGCTAAATGAAAAGGGGAGATGCAAGAATTCTTTTTTATGTTTTAGTGGAGAGATCGCTTTTCTCTAGATTTCCGCTAATTCGACCGTCGAATTTTTCTGGAGAAAGAATAAAGTCATTTACGGTGAGGCCTACAAGTTAAGTTCGGTTTTAAGGAGTTTCGACAAACTCCATGAAGTAGGGGTTTTATCCTACTTGGGTTTTACACTTTATTTAAGTGTTTTGTAATGTTTCGGTTGGATTGAGGCCTTGAACGGCCGTTTGATCGATTCCAAAACTTGGGACCGAATTGTTTGAATTTATTGAGCTCAATATGTGCAGTCCATAATCGTGAGGGGTTGTTTGGGTTGTTAATGGCATAAATTATGCTTTAAATCGTATTGTGATGTGCATAAGGCCGGAAATGACCGTGAAATTCGGGTTCACAAAGTGAACCGATGATTGGTGAAATTTATGGAGCTCCAAAATACACAAATCGCGACTATGCAGGTCGCTTTGGGTGTTTATTTCATAAATTTATGAAATAAATCTTGTATTGATGGTATGAGGCCGAAAATGGCTTGAATTGTGTGAAAAATGTGTAATGTGGTTGCGGAACCGCGAACGCAACCCGAGGGTTTCACTGCTCTCGAGAATGTTCACAAATAATTTTTGTGAAATAATGTGCTCGGGTCGGTAATTCAAATCGAATTGCTCGGTTGGATAATTAGCCCAAGTGAGCTTTAATTGTGTAATGGATTATGAAATTACATAACATGTTTGTGTGATTAAATTATGTAAATGTGTATCATGTTATATATATTCGCATGTGTTACATGAATTGTATTGGAATTGGCATCATGCATTCCATATGCGCTGGGGCATCCTAGAACAATATGAGATGAAAAAGTGAGGTGATTTTTAAGAGAATGAACGAGGGTTGACTAAAAATAATAATTATCGGAGGGTAGTCCATATAAAATATCAATCGTCGGAGATGGCCCAATTGATATACATCGAAGGGTTGTCCACTAAATAGAACATCGGAGTCGGTCCACTACTTATATCGAAGGGTTGTCCACAAATATAAACAAATATCTTTGTTTTGAAAAATAATGTTTCTCATACGTGGCCTAGGCAAGTGTGAGGGAGTCGGTGAGGACTCGGGTATGAGTTGATTAGGTAGACATTCAAGTAGGATCATGCATTTACTTGAATGTATGTTTTCATTGGAGCATTGCATATGCATTTAGGTGGAGAGTAACCCATTTAGGGTGATTCCACTACTGGGCGATAGTTCAATCTCGCCGAGGAACATTTTTTCGTGCACAGGGGCGCCGAGGATCGACTCTTCTTAGAGACCGATGAAGAAAGTCGGGTCAGGGCTTTGGTATTATGATGTATGACATGTATTAGAATTCTAGAATTTAATATATGTTTGTATAAGAGCATTTCCTAACTCTTGAAACTATTGTATATAGTTGGGATATATTGGTTGAGTGATGATGCAGGGGCCCAAGTGGCCATTATTTACTCTCATTTGGACCCTATGTGGTCGTTGGATGTGTTGGGACAGGTTATGTACTAAGGGTAGAGCTCCCCGTACAAAGGAGACTCTGCCCGATTTTCGTGAGAGATGTCTGTCACCCCAAGACTACGAGCGCTTCCGCTGTTGATGGTAGTCACGGACACCCTGGTAAAACATGTTTTCTCGATAGGTCATTCATGCCTCTATTGTCACGAACTTGTAGATTGACAAATAGGTATTAAAACGTCGTTAAGATGGAGAGTCACATGGATAGCTCCCGTTTGTCCATTTGTGTAAGTTTATGACAGCAGAAGCATGAATGAGCTACGACACTAAACGTTGAGGGCACTTGTGGACTGAAAAAAACTCATAAGCTAAATTGGACATACGATTATAAACCATGGACATTTGTGCACCTTTCCCTTTTAAATAATAAACACTTTGTAATTTATTTATTTTTTTAAGAATTAATCTAATTTTATTAGGAGGTTTCATAAAAAAAAAAGTAGAATATGATGGAGGGTCAATAACCTTATGAAACATTTTGATTTTGTATCTTCTATATTTAATGGATTTGTTTAGACCAAATAAAAAAATTGCTAATGTAAATAGTATTTTAATGATAGATTATGAAATACATCAATAACGATTAATCTAAGGGTTCCTTTAAGTGAAGTTTTGATGATAACAAATCATGATTAAATCTTTCTAATGATTTAAAATTGAGATAAGTGATATTTATGAATTTTCAAAATATTTTGAAAAATCAAATCATTTATCAAATGACCAAAAGTGTCACGCCCCCGATCCGATTGGCAGATCCGAACCGAAGTCCGGGGCGTGATGCTATCTATACTATATATTGTGTGACTTCATTGACCTGTTTCTTTCGTAGCCGTACATGTACCTATTGGTGCACAAACAATTTCAGTAATAACAAAATCATTTGTACATGTACAAAAGAACTACCACCGGAGTGGTGTCCATCACAATTTATACACATATACGGAGTCCCATTACTTATACAATTACTTATATATGTACATATTTAATAGTGTTCAGCATTTACATTGTTTCAAAAAGAAACAAAAAGACTTATACATTATACCAAAATCTTCCAATGGACCCCTATCGATGTGTCGACCTCTGCTGCCGATGTGGATCGACTCAGACCGCTTCCTCTTCTCTCACCTACACGCGATTAACACCGTGCTGCTTTACGCTTAGTGGGGAACATAAGCATGACAACCACCAATGGCACTGGTCAAGCTTATACATATGCATTATATATATATCTAAACATTTTTCTATAACGTAATTCCTATCATCCTGACATTCCTATCAGATGTCAATCTTTTTCTATTACATGTTCTATGTCTTTAGCATCTCCTTTATTTATACTTTTTATGTATTCCTATTTGAGTACTTTACATATTCCTATACTTATCCTTTGTTCATCTTTCACGCCTTTGTTATATGTCTTTTTCAATGTTCCTATTCTTTTGTCAAATTCTCATAGCATGTCTCTAGTTTATATGTCTTTTCATCTTTCTATTTCTATGATTTACGTAATTCTTCAATTTCATACTTGCAATACTATTGTATACTTTCCTATTATAGGTGTTCATCTTCAGATCGTTCATATCCGTTATCCTCGTACTAATCCTACTTTTCTCGTGTTTTTATACCTATTTTCATATCAAAGTTATAATGTACTTTATTCTTGTAATCAACAGATTTCTCTATCGCATAAAGGGCTATGCTTCATATCATATCCTATTATATACTTTTCGTGATCCATTTCCTTTGTGTATACTTTTCCTTTTTCTTTTATTTTTCATGTCTCGCAAATACCTTAGAAGCGGATTCGAAACTATAAAATTGGCATCCATCACCGTATGAGGCGTTGATCTCTCGTCCCGTTGTGCACCCAGTAGCAGTACTATCACCGCATCGACAGTGATTTCTGTCTATGTGTACCCGAAGGTACTATCACCGCACGGCACGCTGATTTCGCCTATTAGGTGACCTCATGTGGCCACCGATCCAAACTGATCTATATCATCGACCAAACGGCCTCAATATCCGTCTATGAATATGCCGCAGCAATCGTATCTTCCCTATAGCATGCCTATCTATCCCTCTCTACCAGGTTCCCAAGCGTACAATCACTTTATTACATTTTCTGTACATATCTCATAAACATGAATAACTATTGTTATCATAATTGCTTATGCATATATACTATCATTTCTTTACTCTGTATTAATTCTCATATCTGCAGTTTCATATTACGGTTCTCATTCCTATGCTTTGTCATCTTTTGCTTATCTCTATCGTTCTTATCATTTATGTCTTTTTATCATATGTTCCTAGCGTGTTCCATCTTATTCCTTTTTGTATGTCTATCATATACTCATATCAATTACGTATTCCTATAATTTGTTCTGGGGTGAATATCTATTCATTTAAATATATCTATCATAATCCTATGTTCATATTAATGAACACATCTATGAAATACACCTCATTCATATATTCTTATTCCTTTATGAATCCAAGCCATTTAGAATTGAATCGATCCACCGGATTATCCAAATCCAAAGTTATGACATTTTCATGCCAACTAGTCATCATTTTACCGATTTTTCTGATAACAGTTTGTATTACTCAATTTTCCGGGGTCTTAACTTAATATTTTGACACTATGTCCTTATACTCATTTAACTAAGGTGCTATGGTTCTATTCCAATTGAATCACCCAATTCGAGCACCGAACTCGTTACGTCCCAAACAACCCGGACTTCTCTATGTTCAACACTAAACCGCCGTAGCCAAGTTCGCACACGGTCCCACTTCGAGTGTATTTCTTGGGACACTTAGATCAGAATTAAGGATGCTCTCTCTTTAAGTTCTTCTTGTTCTCCTTGGAAGTCTATTTTAATTTGCCACTTGAATCACCCAATTCGGATAAGAAATGAGGAAGTTATGGCCAAAATACAAAACTAGTCAGAACAGGAAAACCAGAACAAGTTCTACCGGTAGAACTTAACTTCTACCGGTAGAACTTGGCCAAAAATGACCAGAATCGAAGTTCTACCGGTAGAACTTAACTTCTACCGGTAGAAGACATCCGAGAATGCCCAGAATGGGTGTTTTCTCACCTTTTTCCATATTTTTGATCCCCATTTCAACTCTATAATACTTCATCTACACTTCAAGACCACTTATTATGTCTCTTGTAAACTCTTTTCTACTCAATTTCCTTTCAATACTTATTTTATTTGAACAATTTATCCTAAATTACTTTTCAAACCCACTCTAATATGAGTTATTATCCATACACAACCTAATCATGATGATTAGTTAGGGCTTGTTCTAAACCCTAACTCATTTACTACTATTAACCATGAATTCATCCTTAAAGGAGGATTCTATACTTTATTGCACTCTTTTAAGGTTTTATTCACCTTCCTTTCCATGATTATTGGTTTAGAATTGAACCTCAAGAAAAACCCTAGGTTTGGAGAGACAACTAATAATCATACAAACTCCATATGATCTATACCAAGATTGTCTGCTAGCTCATTTTTCAACTCCCTCTTTCTCTCTTCCTCTTCTTTCTTCTTTCTCTCTTTCTCTTTTCCTCCTTCTCTACTTAAGTTATCTCTTCAAAATGAGACCAATCTTTGGTCTTTAAATCCATGTTTTCTAAGGCCTTGTTTGGCCTCCAAAATAACCCATTTTTAGGTCAAGTTTGCTTATTTGCTTTTAAGCCCATAACTCATTCTATTTGTAAAGCAATTTATGTCATATTATACTGCCTCTAATTTTGTCAACTATGACTTTTATACCCCCTTAGACCAATTTCAAAATTGTCCTTAAGTTTTTTGTAACTGGTCTCTCATTCCTAAGCCACATTTAACTCATGAAACAGTCAAATTAGGCTTACAAAATACCCTAAACATGTCGAAAACGACTAGGGTCTATTTTGGGGTGTTACAAAAAGAATGAAAGTTCAAGTGCATAAGAAAGTCATCCAAGCCTGTCCATCATGTCTAGCTTTTATGATAGAGTGCTCAACATTTTAAAAAATGCAAGATATAAAGATATGAGGGGTCTGGGTTCGAGTATCAATGAAAACAATTTATTATATTATAGCTAAAAATTGTAAAAAAAGAAGTCATTCAAGCCTAGTGAATACATTAGTGCACTTTTGGTATTCATATTATGTAGCATGCATATTTTTTATACTCAATGAATAGATTAAAATTGAATTTTCATTAAAACCCAAGTATTCTTAATTGAATCGTAGGAAAATTATTTTAAGCTTGTCTCATTAAAATTACCCTGACCTTGTCTCATTGAGTTTAAACTTTATTTTTTATTGATATTTCTCTAAGTTCTTCCCTCCTTCTCATTTTGTGCACTCTTTTTTCTCCTACTTTTCCTCGCACTTTTTGTAATCCAAAGATGCACCAAAATTGCCTTATATACCCCTATGAGCTCACCTATATGTGAAAATATTTGAGACAATCTCATCCTAACAAAATAAAAATATTAATTAAAGATAACATAAATAGAAAATACTAAAATGATGGGAAACTAGCTATAGGGTCTTAATTGACTATTTGATAAATGATGCCCAAAAAATTTATTTTGAGTCACAACCCAGCACTTTAAAGACTATTTAATAAAGAAGATATTTTATTTGATAAATAAGTCCCCATGTACAAGGCACATACAACAACCATAAAACATTCTCAAAACACCATGTTAATTCCCAAATCAAAAAAGCCCTAAGAGATCGATTTCTTCTCCAAAGCAACCATTTGCACCAAGAGCTTCATTCGGAAAAGGAGGATTTCCGATCAGGAAGGAGGAGTTCCGACCAACAAGGAGGAGTTCCAATCGTCTAAAACATTTTCACGGTTAGTTTTATTCCCTAAAACATGTCTCTCTCTCTCTTTCTTTCTCTTTCTTTCTTTCTCTTGCTCTAAGAAAGAGTTTTCTCTCAACCCATTTGATAATTAGAAGTAGATTACAGTTTGATTTGCTTCCATTTCATTGTCTCAACTTAAATATTGAATCATTTGTTGTGGGTATATGATGATTATGCAAAAGAAATTGTACCCCATGTTTGTGTTTCTCCTTTATTGCAAACCCCCTTTCTAGAAATCGATTTTTTTTTTTTGCTGGAAAATTGATGTTTCATTTTGTTATATGCTTGTTAATTTTATTTTTCTATTAACTACAAATCTTAGAACTTAGGTACGAGGTACAATATGTGTAAACATTGAGTACAAGCATGTTCTATATTGGGTACAACCCAAATGAACATAAGGTACAAATGGTTCAACCGGATTTGAACTTGTAGTACTCACTATACCCATAGGTACAATTTATGTAAACATTGAGTACAAGAATCTTGGATGCTGGGTACAACCCATCACACCTTAGGTAGAAGAGCTTTGGAAAGTATTGAAATTTGTTTTCCCTTTCGTTTTGTGTACAAATGTTTGAGTATCCATGTTTATTTTTTAATAAAAATAATTTTTGACAAGGTCAGGGGAATTGAGGTGTTGGACAATTGTTATGACACCTAGGAAGAACATGGTCACATGTTGATGATATGGTCGCAAGAATCATGAATCATATGGTTACATGTTGTGAAAGCAAAACTCGTATTCTATCATATGGGCGCATTATGACCAAAGTATTCAAAGCATTTGGTATTGACTTGACCCTTGAGGATAAAGTTGAGGAGCCATCACCTTATGACACATATAATGGGATGTCCATGGGAAGGATGAAGTTTGAGAAAGTCATTGATGGTTCATGGGTTCATCCCGTGGAGTTTGGAGCCGAAGATGGTCATTAGCATGCTTATGATGATAGTGATCTAGAACGTGATATGACTAATATTGAATTAAACACACCCCCACTTCAAACAAATAATTCATAGACAGATGTACCAACTTATAGACATGAGACAAGTTTAGCTTCTTAAATTGAGCAATTACACTTGAGGATTGATTTGTTTGAGAATAGTGTATCTTTAGATATTGCATAATTAGCCAATTAGATCAATGAAATGTAAACTCAGCATTTGGAGCTAATTGCCTTGGTTCGCTCTATTTGTCCTCCACCACCGCCACAGGCTTGAGTCCCTCGAGAAGAATTTTCAAGCATGATGTTGGACTGCCAATTTTGTGTACTATGGTTGGAAAGGGGTATTTTGTATTACAATTGCCCATTTTTGATCGACACATACTAACTTGCATTTGCTGTGTATTTCTATATTTTGTGTAACAATTTGAGGTGTATATCGGAAGTATGCAAATTGTGTTTGGATTAGTATTGTGTTTCATTAACATATGGGGTCGACCGGTTGAGTAGTTTATACTCAACTGGTCGACCTGTAAGAACACACTCTTCAACAAATAACATGGTAGGTCAACCAGTTACAACCAAAATTTTGCGCTATTTTGTATTTTTTTTAGTTAGAACAAACCTAATTTTACATGTCCAATTATGCATGAATGCACCTTGTACAAATGAACATCATATGATCAAAAAGCAACCTATATTGAACATAAAATTATCCCGACCATCCAACAATACACAAAAGTAAGAAAATTATCCCAACAATACACACAATCATTCATTACTAATCAACCATCCAATAATACATAATATTATCCCAAGTACATAACATAACTTCATGAACATATTTGCTGCACAAACTTGTCCCTTTGTTATGTGAATCCAATACAAGTTTGACTGAAAGTTGCAATCTGTATAGGGAAATTTTATCCTATTAACAAAAATAGAACAAACAACAATCAGTACTAATAGAGTATATCATGATTACCCATATTAAACCTTATGACAAAAATTGTAGATAGATTATGATAGGGCTTATAGGAGCAATTGATTCGACAAGTGTCATATCATTCCCCATCTCTATATACTTTATCACGAAGACATCATAATCAATACTAACTGTTTGGCCAACAACCTTAGGAAACACATAGAGGAATAGTGAGTATAAGTTCAAATCAGTTTATACCATTCGTACCTTATGTTCATTTGGGTTGTACCCAGCATAAAACGTGTTTGCACTCAATGTTTACATATATTGTATCTTGTACCTAAGTTCTAAGATTTATAGTTAATAGAAAAAGAAAATTAACAGAACATATAACATAATGAAACATCAATTTTTCGGCAAAAAAAAAAAAATTTTGATTTCTAGAAAGGAGGTTTGCAAGAAATGAGAAACACAAACATCGAGTACAACTTTTTTTGCATAATCACTATATACCCACAACAAATTATTCAATATTTAAGTTGAGACAATGAAATTGAAGCATATCAAATTGTAATTCGCTTCTAATCATCAAATGGGTTGAGGGAAAACTATTTCTTAGAGCAAGAGAAAGAGAGAAAGAGAAAGATAGAGAAAGCGAGAGAGAGAGACATGTTTTAGGGAATAAAACTAACCATGAAGATAATTTAATTTTCCAGTAAAATGAAACAACAATTTTCCAGCAAAAAAAAATTCAATTTCTAGAAAGAGGGTTTGCAAGAAATGAGAAACATAAACATTGAGTGCTTTTTTTTTTCTTTTTTTTTTTGCATAATCACTAAACTCACAACAAATGATCTGGGTCATTTTAGTTGAGACAATGAAATGGAAGCAAATCAAACTATAATTTGCTTCTAATCATCAAATGGGTTGAAGGAAAACTATTTCTTATAGCAAAAGGGAGAAATAGAGAGATGTTTTAAAGAATAAAACTAATCGTGAAAATGTTTTAGATAATCGGAACTTCTCTTTCTTGATCGGAAATCCTCTTTTACTGAATGAAGCTCTTGATGCAAATTGTTGCTTTGGAGAAGAAAGTAATGATATTATGGCTTTTGAATTTTAATTAGGGTTTTTTTGATTTGGGAATTAAAATGTTATTTTAGAAATACTTTGTGGTTGTTGCATGTGCCTTGAACATGAGAACTTCTTTATCAAATAAAATATATATTTTATCAAATAGTCTTTAAAGTGGTAAATTGTGGCTAGAATAAAATCTTTTAGGCCTTATTTTTCAAATAGTCTCGGATTAAAACCCTATAGCATAGTTTTCCAAAAATGATTGCAAAGCCTGATTTTCAGGTTTGTAGTTAAAGGTGGTGGTGGGGATGAGACATCTAATCACTATCTGCTACAAGACATTAATAATACCTGGCCGATAACTTTCTACCCATACAATCTATTAATTTTTAACTGCAATATCTGATTTGAATTTGCAGAATTGTAAATGGGGGGCTATAAATGGTCACACTGACGTATGCTATAACTACCAAGTGTGCACCACATATTTTAATGGGTAGTACGGACGTGTTTTTGAAAGCACTCTAGCCTTTTCTGTTTTTTTTTTTTTTTTTGGGAAAAGTTAGATTTTTTTAAGTTGGAAATTATGTTTAAGAAAATTGGAATATTTTTCCATAGATCTACTTTTTATTTTATATCTAAACGTTCTAGTATATCTTCTTACAAATATTCGAACATAAATCTCATAGACGGTTTCCACCTTTTCACCATTTGAATCATACTTCAAAGGTTCCATAAGTTTGCTTAATTTAATTTAGTTTGGAGGTTTCATAAGCAGCTAGAATCCAATAGGATATTAATAACAATTAATATCATTTTTTTTTATTTATTCACTTTGTATTATATGATTATAATGCTTTTATTCTCATAGAGAGTCATAACTTGGGACCACTCCCATACACTCATCCTTTTTTATTGTTTGAGTAAGGTCTCAAGGACGATATAAGTAAATTATACATTTTTAATGAATTTATATAGACAAAAAAACTATCTATAGTTGATTTTTCATATAATTAATTTCAATATAAATTAGTAAATTACCCGAGATATTTGTATAACCATCCCCTTTCCAATTTTTTTACATTTTCTCAAATTTTTTTTTTTGAGAACCAAATATAACCTAACATATTTATTGTATAAAGTCTTTCATGACATTTCTTATCAATTCAATATATTCTATCTTTTTCCTTTTGTATATTTTTATTTTATATTCCACCAAACTCTTTATTTTATAACTGATGAGAAATATTTAAAAAAACATTTAATGCATATGGAAAGAATTCCTTTGTTTGGTTAAACTTGATTAGAAAACAATTTATTTATATTTCGTATATTAAGGAAGAATTTGAGGAAAATGTTGGAAATAAACACAATACTGAACATTTTCCCTTGTTGATTTAACCTATTATGAGTCAATAAAATGCGCATGTTAAAATAATACGCCAAGTGATAAACACAAAAAAAAACAGAGAATTTTTAATGGAAAACTCAAAGCGTAGGTAAGAAAAAACCACTTGACCTTGTCTAGACTCCACCCAAATATCCACTATAATAATTTAGGTGCAAACTCCACCCTAAACTAGGTTCAACACTCAAGCAACACAATCAAGACACTCAAGATCCCAAAAACACGAAATCATCTAAATATAGTGAATAAAAATAATAGGCAGATCTAATTTCAAATCAAGACAGACAATAAGATCTCACCAAAAAACCTGCCCCCAACTGACCAATAAGCAAAACCTTTCTCGTAAAAAAGATACCCCAAAAATAAATTATCTCGGTCGCTCTTATGTCAGAAAAACCCGCCGGCCGCAATTTTTTTCCTTTCTCGCACAAGAACCACACACGCTACACGCCTCCGCCTCCTCAGTTTTATTTTAAACCTCGTGAGCCCTAACGGGCTTTAAGAGAAAAACGGGTCGCCTAAAATTCTCGGGTCGGACCCACATTACAATCTCCCTCCGTACCCCAACATAAGGAGATTACACTCAACATCTCGCGAGCTCTGCCAAATCGACCCAAAGACAAAGCTTCAAATTTTCTCTGCAACAACTTTTGTCATCATATTAGAAAGATTAAAATCAGGTGAATCTTCTAAGCTTCATAAGCTCTTTTCCACGACATCTGTGAACTAATGATATCTCACATCAATGCTTTGTACTGAATTGTACGGAAGTATTCTCGCCAAGTCCATAGCACTCGATCATCACAAAACACAACATACTCATCTTGCATCAAACCCACTGACAAATCTCTTCATCCATAACATCTCTTTGGCCGCCATTGTCGCGTATATATTCCCGCCCCGCAGACAAAGCTACACACTTCGTAACTTAGACCGCCAAGGAAACAAGCTCTCCCCAAAGAAAGTGAATAAAACCTAAGTCGACTTTCTACCATCAAGGTCACCGCCATATCGCATCCGTGAAACTCCTAACACCGGTTTGAACCCCCAAACTCAAACACAATTTAAGTAGCCTCAAATATTTCCAAGATCCATTTCACCGCCTTCCCCAATGCTCCTTTCCCGGATTTGAGAGAAATCTACTCACCTGCACAACAACATGTGCACATCAGGCCTTGTACAAACCATACAATACAAGACTCCCACCGCGAGGAGCAAGGAATGTAGACCATCTTTCCTTTTCATCTCGCAGGCAGGCATAAGCTCGTTGCTTAAAGTGATGGCTAGAGGTGTGCTAACCGACTTAGCATCTTCATATTGAACCTTTCAAGCACACGTTCAACATACTTTCCTCCGACAACCACAACTTCTTTGCCTTTCATCTTTATACTCGCATACCCAACATTTGCTCAGAGGCTCAAGTCCTTCAAGGACTCAACAACCTCTCTTTCAACTTGCCAATCAATTTTGAATCATTCCCGCTATTAACATATCATCAATAAAGTAAAGAATAATGAAGTTACCATTCAGAACTTCCCCGAAATAAACACAATGATCTCGTGATTCGTCCTTCTTATACTCATGGCTCACCATAAAGAATCAAACTGGCATTCACTACCTTGAGCTGCTTCAGCCCATAAAGACTTTTCTTTAATTTGCAAACCATGTGCTCTTACCTTTACTTCAAACCTCGTGTTGTGACATGTAAATTTCTTCATTCAAATCACCATGAAGAAAAGCAACTTCACATCTAACCTGCTCGCCGGCGCCTAAACGAAGAATAAACCCAAACAACTCGATAAGAGCATTTTCACAACTCAGAATATCTCATCAAAGTCAATACCCTTTCTCTCGCTCTAAAACCTTACTACCAAACGAGCTTTATATCAAGAATTTTCCATCACTATCTTTCAACTTGGAACACCCATTTGCTCCTTAATGCCTTTCGCCCTTCAAGCTTCCACCAACTTCATAAGCTGCCATATTCTTAAATGTTAATGCATTTCTTCCTCCATAGCTTTTCTATCCAAATTTACCTTATCTCGTGATGAGTCTCCATTTCTGAAAATTCCTCTGCCTCTCATCAAGAATCAACACATACTCAAGGAGGATACTTGGATGATGGACGACTCTCCTGCTAATCCTTCTAATTGCGGTTCAAATGACTTGCCGAGGAGGCTGTTCTCAAGCCAACAATCAATTTCACTCTCGGGCATCCCATCATCAAATCACCGTCTCGTGCTTCATCATCGGCCATCTCTCGCTTCCCCCCATCTATAGTACGCCGCAAAGGAAAATGAATAACTCGTAGGGATCAATAACACCATCAATGTATACTTTAACCTTTCAGTCTTCTCACAATCTGAAATAGTTTGATCTTCATAAAATATCACATCTCTACTTCTGAAAATCTCCTTTTTCACTGGATCCCATAATCTATACCCAAACTCTTCATTTCCATAGCCAACAAGGATACATGGAAAGCTTTGTCATCAAGCTGACCGCTTCTGTGGTACATGTGCAAAAGCCTTGCACCCAAAACTCCACACGATTTGTAAACAACATCTTTTCCATCCATACCTTCCTAATGTCAAACTCCAAAGGAACTGGAGGAGACCTATTTATCAAGCAACAAGCAAGATGAATAGCTTCACCCCAAAACACTTTGGGTAGCTGCCATTTTTAGTACATGACCACCCTTTCTCAACAATAAGGGCTTCATCCTCTCTACAACACCATTTGCCGTGGAAGTACTAGGAACCGTCTCTCATGTCTAATACTACAGCTTCATAGTTTCAAACTCCTTTAATGCATACTCACCCATTGTCAAGACGTAGCTGACACTTCAAAAAACTTTCCCTGCCTCTTCAACTAAGGCATGAAATTTCTCTGAAAACTGACACTTCGATCTTCGCCTTCAACATAAAACTCCACACCTTCGATGCATCATCACCGAATGTGACAAAAATATCTATTTCCACCCAAGGACTTCACCTTAAAGGGACCACAAACATTAGAATAAACCAATTCCAAAATATTAGATTTTCTTTTTGAAGATTTAGAAAAAGAAACTCTATGATGTTTTCCAAATAAACAATAATCACAAGGGTTAAGACTGTTACCTTTAGTAAAAGGAATGAGAGCCTTTTTGGCTAGAATATGTAACCCTTTCTCACTCATGTGACCCAATCTTTTGTGCCATAAATTTGGGGAGGAACCATCTTCAGTTGCATTCAATTCATCTCCACATATTTTCACAACTTTAACCTTGCCTCTAGCAGCTACTAAAGAACCTTTGGTAAGCTTCCATTTACCGTTACCGAAGTAATTCACATATCTTTCGATCCAAGGCAACCTTAAATAAGATTAAGACGTAAGTCGTGAACATGCCGCATCTCTCAGTCAATGAACAACCAACGTCTATCCAGACAAACATCACCAATACCCATAATCTTGAGTAGCTGGTGTTACCCATCTTCACAAAGTACTCAAAGTCTCCCCGGGCATGTACGATGAAGAACTCCTTATTGTGAGTAACATGATAAGAGGTCGTTGTATCATAATCCACTAACTCATTATCTCGTAATGCAAACATTCTTCATCTCCAAAAATAACCGCCACATCTTCGCCAGATATGCGCTTGTAGTATTTTTATTTTCATCTTTCCTCCGATTTTGCCTTCTTTTTGTTCATTTCCAAGCTTAACAATTTCTTTTCATATGTCTTCCCTTACCACAATGATAACACTCCCTCTTTCACTAGACTTTCCTACAGGATTAAGACCTACCTTTGGATTTACCACGACCCTTGGTCCTCTATTTTACCTCTTCCTGTTCTCTGTGACAAAGGCCTCGGTCTCGAAGGTATTCCTTGTTCCTTCTTAAAGCTTCTTCATTAACTAAACTGTCTTTTACCATATCCATGGATTTAAATTGCCATTAAGATGAGTTACTAAGTGAGATAACTAGAGTATCCCGACTATCGGCAAGAATAAAAGTAACAATGCTTGCAACTCATCTTCAATCTTCATCTTCATAGCATTTAATGGTTCACTAACCCTTGAAAGTCAACGGTGTGCTCACCTTTCTGACATGCCCATTTTATACTTACTAGCCCTTCTAATCAAAGTGGCTTTGTCATTTTGATCTTTCGTTAAAGTACATGGATTACAATTTTCCAAAGCTCAGTAGCATCAGTCTCCTGTGACACGTGATGAAACACACTACGGGTCTGCTGTTACTAGATTAGAGCTCTTGTTTTTCTATGCATGATCTTCCGTGCAGCCACGACATATCTTTGGGTTTACTTTTATCCCCATCTATGGCGCGTATAAATCCTTTGATAAAGAATATCTTGTGCTTGGCAGGATAATAATTAGGCAGAGTGAATCTAATTATAAGCGACTCCCGAAGATTCCTCCATTTTTAAACCAACACCCGACCACAATACCGGACAATAGAGCCCGACTTTGATACCACTTGTTGAGAACGCCTAATCTTGAATATTTTCCCTTGTTGATTTAACTTTGTTAGGGTCGATAAAATGCGTAGAAAAAATAATATACGAGGATAAACACAAAAAAAACAAAGAAAATTTTTAGCATTGGAAAACCTCCCAAAGTGAGAAGAAGAAGAAAAACAAAACTAAGACCTTTGTCGGAGTCCACCCCGAATATCCCTTTATGTGTTTAGTCTGAAGCCTAGTGCAAACTAGGTTCAACACTAGTTTTCCAACACAATCGAGAAGATGCGCGAGATCCAACGAAAACAATGGGAAATCATCTAAATATAGTGAATAAAAATAATGAAATGAGATCTAGCCTTAAATCAAGGCAATTGATGAGAATCTCACCGCATCCTGCGAATCGATCTAAATAAGAAAACCTTTACGTAAAAAGTATACACAATAAATTATATAGCCGCCTCTTTTATATTTGTAAATAACTTTCTTCTTTGCAATTTTTTTTTTTCATACGCACAGAACCACACCTTTGCTACATGCCTCCTTAGGCCTCCTCAAGTTTTATTATAAAACCTGTAGCCCTAATGGGCTTAAGAGAGAAAAAATGGGCCACCTAAAATTTTGGGCTGGACCCACATTACAATCTTGCTGCAATTTTTTTTCCTTCTGCACAAGAACCACACACTGAAAAATGGAAAAATCCTAACTCAAATGGTTAAGAGTTTAGATAGACATAGGGAAATAAGGGATCGGGGTTCAAGTCCCCCAATGGAGTATAAGGTATGAGGAAACGGACTACTAAGCGTTATTTAAAAGCCAAAGATGGAAAAGAAAAAACATGCAGTTTATGTCAAAGTTTAAATAAGGGAAAAAAGCACATGTAAGAGGAAAAATCCGCTTTTCAGAAAATGGTATAAAGTTTGAAGTAAACTTAGTTTTATGAACCATAAAATATTAGTATAAATCCGCTAACACAATAGATCCCAAAATTCATAATATCATGCTGTGACTTTTCGAGTCAAACAAAATTTTAAGTCTCTCAAAATCTAATACTACCCAATAGAAAATTGGGACAGATATGCTGACTATAAATTAAAATGCAGTAACGGAAACCAAATGCTATCTCAAACCAATAATGACTTAGCTTTGTTTTATGTTCTTGAGTGGCCAGAATCCGAAGATTTGATAGACTCATATCAGCCCTTCTCTTTCTTTTGTTGATTTCAAGTTCATATGATGCCCAACTCTTGAGCACGTGTAAGTTGCATTCAAAATACCAACTTGGAGACTCCCTTGCTGATACCGGTAATTTGATTATTGAGAATCCGATGGTGGCATGTATAAGGTTTTATAAGATTCTGAAATGGTACAACCCTTTTAAAAAGTATAAATTTTTTAAACTTTAAATTGAAAAGTTTAATCTGATACTTTAAAAGCAAAAGCAATTATAGTTTTTTGATCGAAGAACTATTATATAAAGGGTCTTCTCTTACTGCTCACAGGTCGAAGTACAGAAGATCAAGGAAGCAATGACCCCAGGCTTGGGCGAATTTGGACTGCATTATTAAGACTTACTTTCAAGATGGGATTTAATAAGGAGGGAGTAGCCTTAATTAATTTGATTAGAGCAAGCGATTGGGCTAACTTGGGAACGGAGGTTGAATGATTAATTGAATAGACCATTTATTTATTTTAATTAATGAGGAGCTGATTTTCTTCATTCAATCATTTGTATTTTTTGTTGGGCTACGGCCGAACTTGGAAAAACTGTTTTGGGCTAAATTCTTAGCTGGATTAATTAAGGTTAGTCAAGGTCATATAAATAGGACATTATGCTATTGAAAAAACAACTTTGATGATTGATAGTTTGAAAATTTCAGATTGAGAGAGTTGAGTTTTCTCCTCTTGTTTTTTAATGAACTTTTGAATTTATCAAAGAAACAATTCTTTGTGGCGTTCACCCATCAAATATGAGTTCTTGAAATGAGTTTTCATTGGGTTCCTGAAGCAAAGATTTTAGCAGGTACTTTGGACAAGTTTTCAACGGGTTTCGATTCTTTCAAACCTTTGGTTCTTTGTTTCTTGCTGATCATTGGATCAAGGTATTTATCTATTACTTTGTTTTTTTGTTTTTTTCTTTCTTAGGGTTTGAAGACCAATATGGATTGTGGGTTTAAAAGAGTTTTCCCTCGCAGGTTCATGTCACCTTAAGTGAAGCACCACCTACTAGAGGCGTTTTGGCACATGTCTTACATGAAGCACCACTTACTAGAAGCCAAAAGCCTACTACATTATTTTGTGTTCAACGTTCATCGCACCAATTGTTGGAAGATCTCATAGGCGCCCCACGTCCGTTGTATGATATTGTCCATCCTGTGCCCGAAACTTAACTTCTCCAAAAGGCTTCATATCGATTAAATGTTCTCCATCGCGTACTCATGATCCTCCTCATCATATTTAATGGACGTGGGACTTTGGTGCACACACCAATATAGATTTTAACAATGGTGATGAGTGATTGTAAGTATTTTTTGTTAAAGTTGGGTGACCCAAATTTTGTTTAACTTGACTAGAAAAGTTTCGGGTTACAATATTATGGATTTTTTAGGAAATTAATGAGGCGATATAGTGATATTGTCTTGGTAGTAGTATGAATTTAATATCAAATGTGGTTTCTAGAGTTTCAGGTTTGAACAAGTGTTTGAGTGAAGGCATGTTGTGGGGTTGGGGGTGAGTACAACTTTGATGGAGCGAGATATTACTGTATTAGATGAGTGATAATGGAATGAAATAAGATTGGTAGTTATTTAACCACATCATTGACATGGTTTATTAGTCTAAAAAGTTTTACAGTGATTTGATTAAAAGAACTTTTCAAACATGAATCTCATAAATCTAAACCCCATCAAATTTTTATCATATTTGGACAAAAATACATCCTATTGTTTTCTTGTAAAAGTAATCATTTCTTTTATAAAGCACATGTAAATACATTAAAAGGACAATGGGTATTTTGTCTAAATTGAGCTGTTTTTCACGAAAAAAAAAGCAGAGATATGGTTGATTTACAATTTGGTTTTTTGTTTATGTCTTTTAACCAAATATTTCTTTGATTAAAGAACTTTTAGAAAACTTCATTTAGTAAATTTGACCATCTATTAATTTTGTTCTAGTACACAAAAATGTCCTTTGTGTTCCTTGTAAAAATAATTCTAATTTATTTAGAGATAATGTAAATACATGATTAAATGCATTTTATAAAAGTTGATATTTTCAAGAAAAAAACATAAGGAGGTTAGAACCACAAATTTAAGAGTTATTTAATGTCTTTTAATTAAATATTTCAGTTTATAGGTTAATTAAAAATAGCAAAGATATAGACTGAAGTTATGTATATGAAAGTTAATTCAAATATAATTAACTTAAATGCCATTTTAATTGAATATGGCATAAATACAGCTTTTTAAATATTCTTCTAAATATGAAGAATGAACTCACCCTTGACTACCAAATAGGACATGATATTGAAATGAGAAGCATTTTCAATGAATTGGAGAAAGGTTGGGGATAATAGAAAAATAATTGTAACTTAAGCCTCTTTTAAACACCATTATATTTGTCATGTAGACCATTAGGAGAGGAAATTGCAAAAAAATATTTAAAGATTTCAGAAGAATGGAGCTGCTTATATTTAGTAAAGCAGAGTTACTCTTTAAATACTTGGTGTCTTAACCAAATAAGATATATGGTCTAGAACATCAATAGAATTCAACAACCCAATTTCCACTGTACAAGTCATGCAAAATGAGTCTAAGGAGGTTTGTTTTCCAGTTCCTGTTTAAAAGTATATTAAAAATTATTTTAAAACTTACATAGAACATGTTTGGTATTCTTGAAAACTATTTATGTTATAAAATGTGTTTTCCTATTTTTCTATGTTTTCATAACAAAAAAATTATAAACCAACGTGCTCTCCTTATTTTTATTTTTCCTTGTTTTTAAAAAACATAAAATAATAGTTTCAAAAACATAAATCAAAACAAACCTAAAGTTCTCTAGGAACACTCTTTATAACCTTATTTGCATAGGGGTATGCTGGCTTCTATAAAAGCTTCTGCAGATTACCATAAGGAACCGGATGTGATAGGTTCCAAAAACTCTAGAATCAGAAAATAACTAGGTATTAAAATTTTAAATTCAAATAATTATTTTAATTTTCTAATCGATATATCTTTAGTAGTTTCCTGATGATACTTTTTCAACCGATCCCGGGCGGCGTGTTGGTGATCAGTGGGCGAAATTTAGTTGTTGGCGTGCCGCAGATCTCTCTCGCGTCATCTCCTGTTAAAAATAGAGAGTGGGCCGCCGATCGATCTCGATGCAAATCGGCTGCTCGATGAAAGATAGATCGAGTTGCTATCGACGATGTTGAGTGCCTCGCCGGGATAACGCAGTGTTCCCGAGTGGATGAACCGAGTTCCGACCGGTTTGAACCTTTTCGTTTGTGTGCCGGGTTCATCGTGTTCCGGGATGATTGCGATTGTCCACCTGCCATTCGGGTGTGATCCGGTTTGATACTGAGGATAAGTTGTTTATCGTGAGATTATCCTATTGTCCTTCTTGGTGAGATTTGAATTAGTTGAGATAAAGTTCAGTGAATTAATCAGCCTTTTCTTATTGGCGAGATTCGATCGATTTACAGATGTTGAGCCTTCCCTATTACCCATGTTATCCTTGGGGCGTCTTGAGATGAGCTTTTCGTTTGGGGTAGGCGCCGAGTGTGGGTGTTTCATTGGGCCTCTCTTCCTTGGGCACAGAGTGGGCTTTTTACGGCGCTATTTTCAAACCCCATCGATTCTTTGACCGCATATGCGATTGTGCGTGAAGCGAGGGTTGTAACGTTTCATTACCAGTGTGACTTCACGTGTCAACTCGTTTGGGTTGGTTAGAGGAACACAGTCGTCGTCATTATGTCTTTGTGTGGTGGCGTTTGATTTCGCGCCCACCTCTTCCAGTTCTTTCAATTTCTTCTGAGAATATCTTCTAACCTTCGTCTTGTGTTCTCTGATCTTGGCCTTGCTTTTGTTTCCCATGAGTTAGGGTTTCCTCTTTCCTCGACATTCGGTCGACCTTAGGTGAAATTTCTTAGCGCTTGTGATGCCGCTGGCGATCTTTTTGTTATGTTCCTATTATTCTCATGGGTCTGGGTCGCTCTTCTTAGTTGCGCATTGGGGTGACTCGCCCCTGGCGTTTTTCGGTTGGCGGATTTGGCGGCGCTCAGGCCTTCGGTGAGTTGATCTTTGAGGCAGCCCCCCAGGAGCCCCCCTTTTCAACCCAAACGAGGGAAGGAGAATTGACGAGATTAAGTATCTGGGGATCGAATACTAAGTCCAGGTCGTGCGAAAATCTCTTTGGGTATGGGACCCTAGCAGTCGGTCCTTGTGGAGACCCACTTTCCAGGCAGACCTCCCAGCACGGTGTCAGTCCCAGTTATTTGACCTCTTACGTGGTTTTGATCTGCAAGATGGTGTGGCACGAAGTGGCCTTGACAACCAGTGCTGACTTTCCTCTACAGCTGCTATAAAAGGGGTTTTGGCGTAACCCGATGTGCGTCCTTTACAAAGCTCTCGCCCGATTGTTGGGGTACGGTTAGGTTATTGGTTTTCTTCGGGGACGGGGCCTCGATGTTCCCGGAGTGTAAGCTCGTTCAGCCAGTCTTTTTAAGCGTGAAGAATCGCGAGGTTCGCTTTATTTTCCCGAGGCGTGGCGCTCCTCTGGTAATTTAGATCTTCCGTGCTTCCCGTGGGCTGGAAGGAGCGTTACTTCTTCATTAGCGACCGCAATTGGGAGTATGACCCTCTTGACAAGGATGACACCTTGGGCGTTTCGGTTGCCTGGATCACCCCCAAGAATCTACGTGAGTATTGTTTTGTTTTTGGTATAGTCTTTGTGAGGTCATGGGGTATCTCTAATTACCGTTGTCCGGCGTGCTTCTCAGTCTTGGGGCTGATCTGTTGAGATAATGTACTGTGCGGGGAGTTGGTTAGTGTTCCCAGCCCCCTTTCGGGCGATCGGGTCGGACGTTCACGGTCATGAAGCTTGAGGTCTACTTTCTGGCACGCTGAAAGGGCCTTCACCTCCCTCATTACTTGTTTTCTCCAGTGGGACCTTGGTATCAAGCCCACGAGGAGAGCTTTTGGCTCGGGTGAAACTGTATCTCGAAGTCCGGAGCGTGAGCGGAAAACCCCCCGAACTCAGTTGAGAAGGGCTGCTTAGGCTTGGGGAGTAGGGATTACGAGCGGGGCGTCTTCCTCTTCCCCCCTTCTACCCACGTCAGGAATCTGGAGCGGCGTTACGCCTCAGTGAGGTCCACACAAGCTCGAGGTTCGCGACCCAGTTCTGGTTACGCTCTGGTGAAGACTCCTCGGGAGTGCTGAAGCGGTTGGAGGTCATGCCTATCACTATTTGATATCCATCCCCCCGCGTAGAGTGTTAAGCCACCTTCCTCGAGGGCGGAAGAGTTAAAGAGGAAGAGCTCAAAATTAGCGGAGATGAGTTCTTGCTCCTTATCTGGGGCACTGCGACGGTAGCGGTCGTCGTCGCTAAAGATTCGGCCTCAGAGAGATCGGGCGTCCCACGTTGGAGAGCTTTAGCTACATCCCTCAGGGAGTCACCTCTGCAAGTTCAGAGTATCTTCTGGGTGCTAATTTTAACTTGAGTTGGGTGTGGGCAGGTGGCTACTCATTTGAAGAGTTTGGCAAGGCGATCGAGCAGGGGGCCATGTCAAGCGCGAGTTTACAAGGCGGTGGAACTCCCTTGCCCGTGAAATTTAGGTTGTGGGACCCGAGTGCAAAGTATGACCAGGGGCGGTGTGAGCTTAAGTCCGTTGAGACATACCTTGTGTGCGAGCTGTGTGAGGGTAGAAGATGAGGCTAGGAGCGACAAGAGGGCCCGAGTCGGGCCCGGGAGGTTCGGGATGGGGCTGCGGGTGTGAGTGACTTCTTGGGAGGCCGAGGGACGAGCTGCCCCGGTGCACTTGATCCCCGAGCTTAGATGGTCGGGGATGAGTTGTTCACATCTCGGAGAGAGCGGCTGCGAAGTCCCCAGAAGAAGAGTTAACGTCTGGTAGGACGATCTGTGCAATAAGTGGCCGCCGCTAGGCAGACTCGTCCTTGAGAAGCCTCAGGGTATAAGCTACGTGAACGCTTTGACCAGGAGTGCCCGCGGGTTGCGAGGGACCTTCATAAGGCAAGAACTGATTGGATTCGGAGGGACTAAGTTATGTAGAAGTTGAGACCCAGAGCACACTCAATGGAGCTTCTAGGTGGAGCTTTGCACTCAAAGAAGCTTGCTAATGCACACCACGGGCTGGACTTAGACTGACATCGGGTGATGAGAGGCGGAAGGGTCCTTTTTAAGTAAATGACTGGAAGATCGAATACTCCGTTGAGGCTAAACTCCCCTTCTTCACGCTTACGATGCTCGAACTTCATTATATCACAATGATACTTGTTTCTTTTCATGCGAACTGAACATGTGTAACGTTGCTATTAATGAATACCTCATTTTTATATTCGCGAGTTCTTTCTCTTTTTTGGCCAGACTAGGGTTGCTGCTGGTAGCGAGTTTTAAATTGCGTGGCTGGGTTGATAGTTAGGCTCGTCGGATTTGGCTTGACGAAGCTCCATGGCGGTGAAAAACTCATCTGTGGCGGCGAAGAGCTCCATGAAGCGGCTGAGCCTTCACGGTGGCTCGTCTGTGGCGATTGAGGCTCCATGGGCGTTGAGGCCTTCACATTTGAAGAGCTCGCGCCGCAACCAGCGATTGAGCTCCATCTGACGATTGAGGCTCATGGCGGCGAGCCTTCTGGTACGAAAAGATCGTCTGTGGCTGACGGTTGAGCTACAAATGGGCGAGTTCCCACAGTGAAAGAACAAATGTGGCAATGAGGCTACATGGGGCGAGGCATGCGGCTGAAAACCATGCAAAGCGACGGCCCGAAATTTATATGGGCGTTAGAGCCTTCACATTTGAAAAACTCGTCTGTGGCGGCCAAAGTACATGGGCGTTGAGGCGCCACAAGGTAGAAAGCTCATTAGCTGGCGTGAGGCTCCGTAGTGTTGAGGCCTTCTGGTGAAGAGGCTCACGTAAAGCGGCGGTTAAAGGCTCGGCTATGGGCGTTGAGGCCTTCTGGTGAAGGCTTAGGCAAGCGGCGGCGAGGCTCCAGTAGACCTTGAGGCCTTCTTGAGGCTGAAGAGCTCATGCAAGCGGCGACTAAGGCTCCATGAAGTGCTGAGGCCTTCTGAAAATCATACAGCGGCGGCCCGAGGCTCTATGGGCTCACGAGGCCTTCCTAAGGCGAGAAGAGCTCATGCAAACGACGGCCCGAGGAGCTATATGGGCGGCGGGGCCTTACGGCCCGAAGAGCTCATGCAAGCTGGCTGGCCGAGAGGCTACTCATAAGTAGCCCAGGTGCTCACGGTGAGCTGTCTGGCCCAGTGTGAGGCTCTATGGGCGGGCCTTCTTGAAAATTTGAGGCTCGTGTGCAAGCGGCGGCGAGAGGCTCATGGCGCGGCGCCTGACTCGAAGCTCACCTTAACCAATGAAGCTAAAAGGCTCTATGGGCACCTAAAGTCTTCACATTGAAAAACTCATCGCAATGCGGCGGCCCGAGGCTCCATGGCGAGGCCTTCTGTTGAAAGAGCTTCGGCCATTTCATGGCTTGTGAAGACTCTATGAAGCGAGGCCTTCATTTGAAAGAGCTGTCTGGCAATACGAGAAAGCCGTGAAGCCCGTAAGAGCGCTTCACAGTTTGAAAGAATTTCATGTGTGGTGAGGGCTCCTGAGCCAAGGCCTTCTTAGTTGAAGAGCTCGCTCTGTGACGATTGAGGCTCAATGGTATTATTTAAAGAGCTAAATGGGTTGGGAACGCCTCTTTATTTGAGAGAAATTTCGTCTGTGGCCAGAGGCTCGCAGGCGGCCCAGGAGCCTTCACATTGAAGACTCAGCATCTAAGTGGCTTGTTGAGGCTCATGGGCGTTAAAGGGCCTTCTGAGTGAAGAGCTGTATATAATGGTGAGGGCTCGTAGTATGAAGGCCTTCTGAGAAATTTGAAGGCTCATCTGGCTGACGGCCCAAGGGGTATATGGCGAGGCGCTTACGAGATGAAGAGGCTACCATCTGGCCCGATGGGCGAGGCTCACATGGCGACCCGAGGTCTTCACGGTAAAACTCATCTGGCCCAGGTGAGGTATATGGTATTTGGGGCCCCTGTCACGAGATGAGCTCATGCAAGTGATGGGGCGGGGGGGGACTCTGTGGGCCGGGGCCCAACCTAGCGAATGAGAGCTCATGCAAACGACGACTCGGGCTCTGTATGGTTGTGAGGCCTTTTGAGGTGAAGAGCTCATTAAGCCATCACCCAGAAGTCCCCATGGGCGAGTGTTCATTGAGAGCTCATGCAAGCGACGGCGAGGCTCCATGGGTGCCTCAGCGCCCATGGAGCCTCAGTCGCTCATCGGCGCCCGGGTTGAGATAGACCTAGGCGATCTCTAAGGCCTCCACGTCTTTTCAGGGACCGTTCTCCATCTTTCTTTAGGGACCTCTCTCGGTCATTTTGTCTTTTTGGGCTCGAGTCCACGGCTGTCGATCCTTGCTTTTCTCTTTATGGGTTAAGAGCTTCTTTTCTTAGGATATGAGGGCTTCTTACCGCCATTAATGTACTTCTCGCTTGTGAGCACCTCGGTAAATGTGCTGCCTGGGGTTTTTGAGATGGAAAGCTTGTGAATCTTTTGGCCTCCCCCAACTAGCGATGAATCGGTGATCGCAAACTGCGTCGGGTATGTCGACGCGAGGCTTCGGCGTTGAGCATACGAGCAGCAGGGCCTCGAGGCTTTCTTACCCGGCTACGCTAATGGTCGACAAATGATAAGCAGAGCACTACGTATGTTATTTCCGTGGTGGACGAACGCGATGGATAACTCTCTGAATGAGGAGAGTGATGAGGCGGTCTGTTAAGCAGTCAAAGTGGGCGCACCCAATGATGCGCCAGCGTCTGCAGGTCACGATACATGCGACTCCATTTGATTCTTGTAAGTATTAAGATGATCGACGAGATCTGGCACACGTCGAATGCCCGGCTTCTGCGGCGTCCAGACTTTGCTAGAAGAGGGAAGTGGGCCAGCGCCATTTGTGGTGTGGCTTCGGTTGTTGCGCGGGGTGTCCATAGAGTCGAGCTTCGTCCATAACAACTTCCTTCCGCCTTGTGAGTTCTGCTGGAAGCTCTTGAACCTCTGTTCCCGGCGATCGCTCCTCCGCTTTGCCTTTGAGGGGTGGCGTAGTTCGTTCGACGTGCCCCAGAGTGTTGCCGTTGCCACCACTCTCGGGGTTAGGTGTGGGTCGTGCCCTTTGGCCCGGCTGGACTCTGCTTCCGTTTCAGCACCTCGGGGAGTGCCGAGATTATGTTGTTCTTCACGAGGGGCGACGTTGCGGCCTTCCTGAGTTTGTCGTGCCCCTCTGGTAGGTCTTCGCGTCTGCGCAGTGAGTTCTTCTGGCTCGCATCGGGCGTTGAGTTAGTGTTTGGTACCACCTCGCCGTTTTTAGCTTGCATTGTTTCAATCTGGCGGAGTCCATTGACCATTCGCGGCTGATCACGTATCATAGTGGATTTGCGTTCTTCCGTGCTTGTGTTCGAGTTGATACCATCGATGGCGAAGTCGACTATTTGTAAAGGCATTGTTCCCACATCTGAGAATAATGATGATGCTTTTCAAATGGGATCTGGGTTTGGGCGTGGGGTCAGTGAAGTGGGAATTTGAATTTCTTCTTTGAGGTGATCACTGTAGACTCAGTCATTCTAAACTGCAAAAACGAGAAGAAGGTCGAGTGGAAAGCTTCGCGATGGGCTGTTTCAGATACCTAAGTCGATTCCTCCTTTGATGAAAAGATGGGTGCTTAGAGGGGCGAATGTTTTTCTAGTACCTTTCAGAGGGGTGGCTTTGATATATATAGCGCGTGTTTTGGTGGATGGTAATAAATTCTTTCATTATATGAGATATTTTACATTTTTATTGATGCTCCAATTTAACCAGGGATGGAAGCGTTTATTGAGAATTATCCTTCCATATTGGTGAGATCTTTTGTCTGGGATAATTTGTTTATCGTGAATTATCTATTGTCCTTCTTGGTGAGATTTAGTTGGATTCTGGGATAAGAGGTTGTGGGGTCATATTCTTTCGCTTCAGGCGAGATTCGATCCCGGTTTGCGAGAATGTGGGCTTTGATACCCGTATTATCAGTAATGGGGGCGTGTGGTTTGTTTTCGTTTTGGGTGCACAGAGGCTTAGGTGTTTCGTTAGAGCACACTCTTGGCCCAGGTCAGCGTGGGCTGGCCCATTGAACTGCTACCTATTTTGAACCCCATCGTTTCTAAATCTAATAATTTCCTTTAGTAGATAAAACATAGATAAATTTTTAAAGAATTATTTGAATTTAAAATTTTAGGATTGTATAATTTTATTTCTTTAAAAATCTTATTAAATAAGAATGCACATACTTATTTATTAAATAGTGAAAAGATATCGATAATACCTAGTTCAAATGTTTAAGAACCGGGATGGAATACGGGATTCAAGTCATGGGGCGTGTCTTTATAAAGGCAGATACGTGCATATGATGTAATTAGGGTTGAAAAGCGATTAATATCGATGGAGTACCATGTTGTGTTGTAATTCGTGATCAGATCGTGTTGATATGTGTGATTCGTGTCGATGATTAGTATTTGTGTCGATGTCGATATTCGTCGACTTCAAATCGCGTCTGAATAAGCGTGTCGATATTCGTGCTTGATCGGCGATTTATTGATAGCATTAGACGGGTTATTGCGAATATAATCAATTTAATTTAATTATTTAAATTAATTAATCACGTGTTATATGAATAACGCATTAAATTTAACGTATTTATTAATTTTATTATTGATTCGTAATTGCGTATTTAACGCGAATAAACATTAAATAGGTTAATTAGTGTATAATAATTAGCGGATCAGTGAAAAATTCGGGTTATGAATTAACATCAAATTTTACCAACCTAAATATAATATAAAATGAATACTTTGTGAAAAAAATAGTAAAAAGATAAATTTAATCTATTAGTATTAATAAGTAATTAATTTTGATTTATTAAACATTAAACAATTACTTATTAGATTCTGTCAAACTTAATTACACATTTATTATTAGTAGGCCCCACAATGGTGTGGCCTTCAAAGTGACAGGCAGGTCAACCGAAATTATGGAGAGGCCCGCCGCCTTAGAAACGTGTGTTCTGAATTGTGGTGGTGTCTAAGGCACGACTAGCCGTCTCTAGACGATCATTGACCAGTCGCCTTTCACCCCCGTAGGACAGGTTGTGTTTTAAACGTCATACCACTCTTATATAATAACCAAATGTCTCATTACTCTCCACTTTCGATGTGGGATCTAATATCAATGTCTTTTGTTCTCTCCCTTTTGGACTCTGTTTATTCCATCTGTATAGTGTATACCTTTTGAGAAGAATTTTTTTGGTGAAAATTGAACCATAAAGAGAAGGAATAAAATTGGGCAGGTTGCTGTCACAATTATTGGTGTGTTATAAGCCCATTAAAAGGATATGGATGAATCCCCTTCAGATAGAACGGGATGAGAGCCATAATTCAATGGGGAGGAGACAACATTTTTAATTTCTTTTTCCTGGATATTATGTAGAATGAATTCATAGTCATACCATAAGCTACCAAAATGGGACATGTTGGAATGAGAAAGAAAATTTCCATTGATATCAACTAAATCGAAACAAGATTATGATGTCGGGAACATCAACATCGTCGTCGTCGTCGTCGTCATCTGGAATGTATTCATGAAGCCTTTGATACAGTAACTTGCTGAATGGGAGAAGGGTGGAAGAAGAGACAGATAGCTGAGATGTCATCCATGGCAATTCCCTGCCTCTTTCGTTTCCAGGCTCGGACTGCACGCTCAACCAGACACTTAGCCGCCTTCGCCCGGTCCGGTGTTGAAGATAGTACTGCTTCTTGATTTGATATAACATCCCAGACCTGAACAGAATAACATATATTTTCAACTCGAAATTGTATAATCTCACACAATAGTATGATGGCATGCTTTTTATGCAGATTCTGCTTAGAGTCAACTGAGTTTGATTCTAACAACACCAAAATGTTTTTCTGAGTTACATTTAGCAGCATATTCATATAATTAATGATGATATTAGTTTTCCCAATAATAGTGTTAAGCTCATTAGCTAAGATGTAAGTAGTTTTCTATGCTTTTTCGGGTTTTTCATTCATTTTTCTACTATTTTTGAGAACTCCAAAAATTAGCAAATACAATACATACCCCATCAGTTGCTAGCACAACAAATTGGTCTCTGCTGGTTATGTTCCTCTGTGTGACTTCCATGACACAGAAATGAGTCCAAAATCCTTCACACAGTAAATACGAAGGCTCGAGACATAACCAGTCCCAGTGATTCACTCATTGGGAAGCCAGACTCTGTGCACTCCTGGCTCATCGCTTAAACAGAAAACTCGCCCTTTGGACTGAATTATCCGCTCAGTCTCCTCTGGGAACAAGATTTCACAGAGATGTTTAGAGTCTGTAAACATTTAGGAAGAAACAGCAAGTGAGAAGAAGAGAAGAGGAGAACTTACGAGGTAGATTCGGTTTGAAATCAATGGTGAGTTGAACTGGTTCCAAGTCACCATCATCAGTTGTAGTAGCCAACACAGCGCGTGAGTCACCGACATTTGCTACAAAAATGGTTTCCCCCTAGCAAAACATCAATTTGGACAAGGTTCATGTTTATCCTAATTAAACTTTATGTCACAATACTAATAAATGAAAGGCATTAAAATTATCCATGCAAAATACATGGCGAGTGCAAACAAACCTTATTTATTAAAGACTCAGAATCCTAAAATTATTCCTGCCATTGCATTGTGGAGAAAGTTTCCCCATGAAAATGCTACCACAAAGCTCTCTTAACTACAACTTGAATCAAAATGAACTAAAAAAAAAGCACAAAAATAATAATAATTCCAATTTAGGTATGCAACAAGAGATTAGAAGGTATATGATAAACATGGGTTTTGAAACCAAGCTTGCAGTACCAAGTCCCACCAGAATTCAAATAACCTCTTTTCTGTCTTTTACTATTATGACAAAATGAAGATTATGATTTTCTTTCTTTTCTTTTTTTTTTTTTTCTTTTTTCAGTATCGAGCAATCCAATATAATATATAGGAATAGCAGAGTGTGTTGGACCATAACAGAGACAACCCAAAAAAAAGTCCCCATCCCACCAGAGAAGCAATATACTATAGCTATATCAAGAAGCCAGATAAAATGACTAGCGATTAGGACTTGAACAATTAATATAAGGACACACATGGATTGGATATCTCTCCCAATTTCACCGGATAAATAATACTAGTTGGAATAGAATGGTAAACGGTCCAAAAATCTAATTAGGATACCTATTACTTGGGAAAAAATTTCTCTTGTTGAAAGGATCATCCCTAGGCCCTAACAACTAAAGAGCATGAGAAACCATAACCATCTCACAGATCTTGAAACCGATGTTGAGAGGTTCCTTCCCCTAAACCGGCCAAGTTGGAACCAGAGTCAAGCTGAGTAAGGAAAAAGTTTTTGAAACATTCTTTAAAAGCTCACTTGCTTGTCAATTGAATATTCCAAAAAATTTTATACTCAACTTGGTTTGTGACATTTCCTGCTTTCATCACAACTATATGGAACACACAGACTTCTATTCATTGAAATAGCCTAATGAAAAGTAAGAAGTATAGATTTCCATGGGAACCGATTTTGAAACACAATACAGCTAGGAATTTCACTCACCTGTCTGACAATGGTCAGTGCCGTTGTCCCACTGTTGAAGGTATCCATTCCACGATGGTGCTCTAGCTCTTGATCAATAGCAGCACAAGTTTTAACGTAGGAATGCTTCCATATATTAAACCGGTGAAGCATTTTTTCTGATTCCAAGTCAAAATCCGGGTCGAGTGAGGCTTCAGCAAGGGTGTCCTGCCAATTGCACAACAATGAAGATGGCATTGATTCTCGGACCCTTTTAGCCCTGTGACCGCTTGGGCCATGACCATCAAAAACCCCACAAAAGAGCATATCCTCTTGCCCTCCAAATTCCTGCCATTGAAGAACAAATTCACATTCATCAACTTAAAGCAACCAATACCCACATTTTCATTTTCATTCATCTTCATCTTCATCTTCATGCCATTTGGTAGCTATGAAAATATAAGATAAAGGAAAACCCAACAAAACTTCAAATCTTAAGTTTTCTTTCTTTAAGTGAGATTTTCCCCAAACATTATGCTCAGAATGTTGTTTTTTGCATTGTTTCTCCTCCAAATTTTCTAGGCATACCTCCCATACAATGAAGCAGTCCTGATTCACTCCCTTTTCACCTCGCTTTGAGTAAAGGGATGTGAAATTGTTCGAACCATCCACGTTAATATAACCTGAAGAGTGCAATATCAAATTGCTCTTCTTTGCCTCCTTTGCCATCACTTCAACAGCTTCTCTTCCACTACAATTCCCTAAACTGCTAGCTTTTTTGATTGTAAAGGTCCTTGCCAATCCATTGAACATGGAGGAAAAATGGCCCATTCCCTCTGCAATTCAATTTCCAACAGAGTAAGCAAAGGTTCTTATTATTGTGATTTCTAAATCTTGAATGGAAAGGGAGAACAAGTTATTTACAGTCTGTTTGATTCTCAAGAAGGTACTAGAGGAAAATAAAATATTATAAACTCTTCAGGAATGATCCCTTTTTTCCATTCTCTCACTCTTCTTTCCTGAGAACCAAACAGAATGCCAAAGCATATTAAATGAAGCTGATACTTCAACAGAGCAAAAAACGATAAAGGTAAGAATCTAAAAATTTACAAAGCATTAAAAAACAAAAACAAAAAAACATTGAATCTGAACGGCGGTGCAGAGCATATTCAATCTTACATGGAATTCCAACAGAGCAACTAGCACTTTTTTATATAAAAAATTTTAACCACGCAATCTGCTGTCTGGTTGCTACTGAAAATTCCCAAAATGAGAAAAAAGAAAAAAGTCAAGATCTCAATTTTTTTTTTTTCCTTTTCATTTAATTCATCCACCACAACCCCTCACCTGAGTGAGGTGTTTTCATTTCTTTTTCATCAATCTCAACGCTGCATCTAACACCTTAAATAAAAAAAAATAACCTAAACCATCAAAACTCACTTTCACTCAACTGCTGAGAAAATACCAGATAACCAAAAAACCAAAAAATCATAAATACAATTTTTCTAAAAAATAATAATAATGATCAAAATCAAAATCAAAATCAAAATCTGAAAAAATAAATAGATAAATAAAATGAATTTCCATTTTTCCATTCAAGTCAGCCTAACTGCAAAACACAATCCCTTTAATCTAGCTGGGTGGAGCCAGTCTCTATAGTCAACCAAACCAAGCCAAAGAAAAACAAAACAAAAAAACCCCGAAATTCAAAACTTTCCAGTCTTCCCTTTCCACTAATTTTTCAGGAAACCCGAAAACAGAGGTGACAAAGAAATCTACCGAATTCAAACAGAAAAAAAAAAAAAAAAAACAAGCGGTTTTGACGGAAGACCTCGATTTTCCAGGCGAAGGATGAGAATTCACAGAGCCAGATAGCGTTGGGGTTGCCGGAAAACAAGAGTAGCCGGCTGGAAATAGAGAAAACAGAGATGGGTTGAGGTTGGAAATGGAGAAAAAAGAGAGTGGAATGGATGGGAGTCCATGGTTTGGAGAGATGGAGAAGAAAACAAAGACAGCTTGTGTACAGGACACTGTACGTGTACCTCTGCAACAATAAAAAGGCCTCTCCTTTTTAGCTTCTTACATTTTCCCACTTCATTTTCCTTTTGTTTTTTTATTACCATAACTTTTGGGTAGACATCCCACCTCTCCTTTCCCTATTTATTTATTTATTTATTTATTTATTTATTTATTTATTTAGTTAAAGAAAAATAAGTTTATTTGTAAACTTTTGTTCAAACTGCGCTTTTTTGGTTAAAAAAATATTCTAATATTCTTTTTTTTTTTATGAGAAGTAACCCATAAGATAGCTTAGTCGGTTTGTTCAATAATATATCATTTCGAGTTCCCTTAAAGTCATTAGAGAATTCATCGACTTGTTAATTTTTGAGCTCCAAGGAATCAGTCGAGATAACACCCTACTGAATTGTCATAAAATAACTCAAATGATCGGAAAATGTTATAATTATTTGTTTAAAAAAATGTAAGAAGGTGACTAAGTAAATGAATTATTATTGTATTTAAAGAAGAATCTTTTTACAAGTCAAATTTTTTTAGTTAACGTTATAGTAATATTTAACTGAAAGATATTTATGCAAGTAGCCATATAATTGATAACGAAATAAATATTAGAAAAATATATAAATGTACTAAATTAAAAAATAATAATTTATTTTCTCGAAAAAATTATATATTATTGATATTGAAAGTCCAAGATGGGAAATAAGAAGATTGGAGAATCCCAATAAAAATAATAATAATAATTAGGTTAATAAAGTGGAATATGACAAGGCCTACGTTATAGCATTTAAATATTATATTTGAAACTATGCAATCAGATTGACACATTCCAATAGTATAATAAATCATATACTTAAAAAGTAATTCAATACTTAATACCATTAAAATACTATTTAAATTTTAAGTTATATTTAGAATTAAGTAAAATAAATAAATATCACCTATTTTTATTCTAGATATTTAAAAATAAATAAAATAGATTTTGATAGCTTAATAAACCTTAATAATATTCGTATATTTGGATTATTACACATTTATCATATTCTAATCACCAAATAACAAACAAAAAATCTAAAATTTTGGTTTGAAGGTTGTAGAAGTTCAATTTTTTTTTTTTTTCATATAATATGAGAAAAAATTACAATGCTTTTTAAGTATTTTTATTCTCAAAAAGTTTAAAGGAAAATAAAAAGTAAAAAATAAATCTAAAATTAATGAATTAATTTTTCACTTATTTATATTCTATATAAAATATTAAATAACTTAAAAATACATAAATTTATTTATAATTTAGATTATATCCTACTTTCTTTTCATGTTTTCCATACTAATTTTGTATTTCCTTAATAGTTTCTAATAAGCTAACATAACTTTGATTTATTAGCCATAATTAATGTCAATGTTTGTTTAAATTCCAAAATAAAAGTGTAATTATTGAAGAGACATTTTTGATAAGACTTCAATTTGAATAATTGTTTTTAGTTGTCATAATCTATTTTCTAGACGTGGAAAATATATGCACACACATTACTTGACTTTTCTTTTCACCCAAATCAATTAAATCACATTCAAGAATCCAATAATGTGTTTCATCACTTTATTTCTAACATATGCAATATGATTTTTTTATTTATTTTAAATAATTGAAATCTCTAACGTGATAAACAAACATCCCATACTGGCTAAAAAAATTAAAAACTCCAAGAGAATCATTTCCCTAAATTGAGAATCAAAATAAATAAATAAAATTTACATTCAAAATAAAGAAATAAATGAATAACATGCTTTATAGATGTTATAACTTATTGAAAAAAAATGTGTTACTGTTGTTGACCTGAGAATATTGAATTCAAGAATACGTATGCATGGGTATATTCACAAGTTTGATTCTTTTTTATTTTATTTAAATTAATTAATTATTATTACATGAGAGATTATGATGTAAAAGAGTTTTGAAGTATTAATTAGAATTTTAAATATATAATATACCTAGAGGAAATCACAGCTTCGTACACAAGGCTAATTTTATATGATAAATAAGAAGACTGTTCAAAGTCTAAGTCATTAAAATAATTGATTTGAGATGTACTAAACACAGTTTATTTTTAATATGATGACAATGAGGCGATAATTTTGTTAATAGAAGAAAGCAATCATCAGAAAACCAGCTAAGCATTATAATAAGAAATAATTTTTAAATTTTAATATTTTTTTAATGTTTTATTTATTTATTGTTGTCTTTGTGACTAAGTTAACAAAAACCAAGATAGATTTTGCTACCACTAAAAAAAACCGTAATCCACATCTCATTTCTAAATTAAACTCATTATAATTTTTTTTTAAGAAAAATCTAGCTGGCAATAATTTTTCTATTGTTCATTTAATAAGCTTTGTTTTTATAAAAAGTATCTCAATCTATTCATAAATTTTTTTTAAAATATTATATTTACTTAATATCGTAATATTGTGTTATTATTACAAGGATTTGAGTCTCCGATCTCTCGTAACTTTATTCCACCTCTTTATAATTTGAGTAAGAGACTTTAATGACATGTCCATAAATTTTCATATTACAAAAATCAGATAATATATAATAAAATATAATGGAAATATATTTTTTACATTATATTCAATTGACATAATATCATAAAGTGCTATAATACTTATATTTATTTTATAAACTTTATAAAAATGATTATTTTTAAATTGACAATATACTTTTTATAACTTTTTAATAATTAATTAAACCAAAACTTTTTAATTTTTTAAATAACTAACATAAAAAATAAAAAATAAAAAATAAATCAAATATAGATATTTTATACTTTAGTTTAGAATTATCGTACATTGTATATACCAAAATAAATAAATAAAATACCATATTTCATTTTATATTTGAATAAGATAAATAATAACATAATTTTAAGAGGTAACCTAGTTGATTTGGTCTTAGGTTTGCTATCTAATAATTACTAACTCGAGTCCCTTTAAAGTCATTAAAGATTTACTTAGACGTTAATTTGATAGGCTTAAGCTACCTTAGAGATTTACCCTACATTTACCAAAAAAGGAAAAGAAAAAAAAAAGATAAATGGTAAAATCTTTTATCTTATTTATCTGGCTAACTAAACATAGGATGAAACATACTATTGTCCTTTTTATTGCATGTCATGTTATATTTGTTAATAGAAGAAACCAATCATCGAAAACCAGCTAAACATTATAATAAGTAATTTTTAAATTTTAATACTTATTTTTCTATTGTTCATTTAATAAAATTTTATAAAAAAGTATCTTAATATATTCATAATTTTTTAAAAATTTATATTTACTTGCATACAATATCGCATACATTATTATTAAGGGATTTGAGTACGGATCTTTTCTTATTCTACCCTTTTATAATTTGAGTCTGACTTTAATGGCATGTCCATAAATTTTAATATTACGTTAAATCATATAATATATAATAAAATATAATGGAAATATATATTTTGTTTATGTCAATTGACATAATATCATAAAGTGCTATAATACTTATATTTATTTTATAAACTTTATAAACATGATTATTTTTAAATTTACAATATACTTTTTATAACTTTTTAATAATTAAACCAAAACTTTTTAATTTTTTAAATAACTAACATAAAAAATTTTATACTTTAGTTTAGAATTACCGTACATTGTATAGACCAAAAAAAATAATATAAAATACCATATTTCATTTTATATCTTAATAAGATAAATGATAACATAATCTTAAAAGGTAATAATTACTTACTCGAGTCCCTTTAAAACCATTAAAGATTTAGGCCCTATTTAATAAAATAAAAAAATTAAGTCAATATTTGAAAAATAGAAATTTGAAAAATTAAGTCTTTATCGCTAGAAGGTATTGAATATGTCTTGTATCAAAAGCGTTTGATAAATTCTTAATAATTAAGATCTTGAATAAATATATTGTTTGATTCTTTGAATCTGAAAATTATGTATTATATTTACCCTTATTATCATTAAATTACATATTATCCAATAAATAGAGTTTCTAATAATATTTTATTTTCCTTTGCAATTATTAATTATTGTAAATAACATGTTTAAAAAAATATGTAAAAAATATTTATTCTAATAATATTATAAAAAAAAGACATAAATATGTTTAAAAAATAAGCCAATATAATCTAAAAACTTAAAAGTATCGTATGAGAGATATTTTATCTTATATTATTTATAAGGGTTTTGGTCCGATTTATTTTCATTTAAAATTTTTGTTGATCGTGATACCGATTCACGCGTTAAGTAAGGTGCTTTCCTCTTTTTATAATTTCAACCAGTTTTTCATTTAAAAATTTTAAATTTAATAGTTTAAAATTTTGTTACTCAACATTATTAAAAATTAAAGCGAATTGAAAATTTTCATTTCGACTGATTGGAAACGTTTTAAATAGTTTATCGAAATAGATTCTTAGACGTTAATTTCGCGCAGAAGCAAGCGTGAAGAAGATTTACCCTACGTTTACCAAAAAAGAAAAAAAAGAAGATAAATGGTAAAATCTTTTATCTTATTTATCTGAATAAAGATAAAACATACTATTGTCCTTTTTTATTGCATGTCACGTTATGTTGACAAATCTGGGCTATAATGCACGGCTTAATTGTTTGACTAAACCTCACCTTAGTATTATTATTTTATTTTTATTTTTGTGAGTGAAATGAGAAATAAAAAGTTAAGCAGTATCACTTATGCTAAGTGATAAACTCATGAATACGAGTTATACGTCAAAAACAGAAAGGACACATTAAATTTACATTCAAGGGCAAGCGGAAGGAAGATAGGTTGATTTTATAATACAACTCTTGGACCAAACCATGTTTGGTCCATGATTTTACAATTAATAAATCTTCTTTTAATTTTGTTTCTATATATATATATTTTTAAAATTATTCTTTTGGGACCATATCCTCTTATTGGTGACCTTTACCCCAATTCTTCATTTTTTGTTGGGATTGAAGACTTGAGAGCTTTTTCAATACCATGAGTGTTATATTATCATTACCAGATCCAAAGTTTTGTTAAAATAATAGTGGTATACCAAAAATTGTGGTCATCAGATCTCAAACACTCTATACCCTTTGTAAATTTAAGATTTTTCATGACCTCTACATATAATTTTCAATGATTTAAAATTCAGCACCCTATCATTTGGCTTTTTTTAAAATAATTTAAAGGTTAAGCGTTGATGCCATCAAAAAGTGACAAAGAAAAATATACAGAAAATCATATAATGTTGGTTTTTTAAATAAAAATTTACCTCAAGAAAATATTTTCAAATAAAATTGTTTGAAATAGTGACATGTTGTATAAAAAATTCATCTTTATGTTAAAGAGTTTAAAAATAAATAAAATAGAGTTTAAAGTAAGAAAATATTGAAGATCTATTAGGAATTCAAACTCTATCTCAATTCTCATTCAATTTTCTTGACTTTATATTTTCATCTATTTTTACCATCGCATGTTTTTCTGCATGTCAGAAGGCCAAGCCAAGCTCATTTCTCCCATATGTTGGATTCCGTTGTATAGTAGATATAGAAATAGTTTACAGAATACTATTGCATGAGGGTTTTGTTCTTTGGATCTTAAGGGACTTATTGTGTTTGGTTTGATCTATCTGACTGTAAACCACACAACGTGAATCATTGTCATCCATCATGAAGAAGTAGTAAATAATAGAATATGAGAAGAATTTTTGCATTATCCTTAAAATCAGCGAGATCTCATTTCAAGTGATCATTTGCCAGACTGTAAACAACCTCCTTATATTTCTATGGGATTGAGGTGTTTGAGCTATGTTTGGTTCCAGATAAATTGATGAAAAATACGACATAAAAATTAGTGAGAAAAAGTAGGAGGGAAAAAAAATGAAGGAAAAATAAAAAGATTTAATTTTAAAATATTATTTTTATTTGCTACTTTAAACTAATTTTATTTAATCCTATGTTTGGTTATGAGAAAATATTAGAAAAAAATGCAAAGGGAAGAAAATATAGAGAAGAAGGAAAGAAAATAACATAGAGTTAATTTCGACATATTATTTTTATATGTTACTTGAAATCCAGAATTTTATTCCAACAATCAAATATAAGAAAATCATTTTTTTTAACACAAAGAGCATGTTTTAAACTGTTTTATATTCTAAAAAAAAAAGAAAAACACGTTTTATTCCTAATTTTTTTGTTCTAAAAACCACAACCAACACAAAAAATACTTAAATTTAGAGAACACCATTTCTATTTTAAAAAAAGAAACCAAACAGGCCAAAATAAATGTATAGAAATCAGACATAACCTAAAATATCAAATAAAAAATAATTTTCAATGAATTTTTTTTTACTAAAAAGTATAAAAAAGAAATGATGATGGGGGTTTGAATCCCTTTCATAGTCATGACTCATGAGCAGAGGAGATAGTAGAGGGACAAATATCAAAGACAGGGATAATATTAATGCCCCACTCTTGACTCTACTCCCCCCTTAGTCCTTTCTTAGATCAAGACTCATGGCCCATCTTTCTTCTGGGCCCAGCCCAAGATCCCCATACCTGGTAAAAGATTTTCTTCCCACCCACGAGATAACTTCTCCTGTTCTCCTCCCGCCTCTATATTTACACGTGGCAGAGACAGAGTGGAATCCCCTCAATTGATTCTCCACGTGTCAGGATCCTGTTGGCTGGACGGCTAAGGTTTGGGTGTGAGTGACACACGCAAGGATGGCTGATTATGGTACGCATGTTCAGCACGGACCATAAGGCATGAGACCTCATGATGATGTCGGTGGGGAAGTGATTGCGTGAGTGTGGTCCACCGTCCACATATAAGGCCCCAGTAAGAAATCGACACGTGACAAAAACATATCACATGTGATGATAATGGGACGGCGCACTGGAAAACGACGTCACTAGTTTCCAAGGAATGCGGTGCTGATGACTTCGCCTTTTTTTTTTTTTTTCTTTTAGTTGGTGTGGACTAAGGACCATGCAAACTAATTATTTTTTAAATTTTTAATTTTATTTTAAAATAATATTTGGGGATAACTCATGGGGACACCACATTGATTTGAGAATGTTTATAAGGATGATATAAAAAAAAATAATACAAAATGCGTTATTTAGTATCCTTTCATAAAAAATGATTATGTTTTAGACATTATAGAATTCAAGTACTACCTTAATCAATCGTAGATACTTTCTTAATAGCTGTAGATATTACCATAATGAATAGTACCAATTATTATACACTCTTTATTTAAAAATTAACTAATTATTATCATATCTAAAACATAATTATTTTTTATAAAATTGTACTCAATTATATATTTTACATTTTTCATATCATTTTTACCATAAAAACTAAGGGTGGCAATTCGTGTCGATTGGTCGTGTTTGTATCGATGTCGATATTGATGTTGTGACTAATTTATTATTAAGTGTTAAACGAGTTAACCTGAAAATATAGTCATTTAATTTACGATTATTTAAAATAATAAAATTATAATTAACATCAATCATGTTTAACACAAATAACCTAAATTTAACATGTTTTATTAATTTTATTATTTAAAATTAATAAGAATTATAATTAATAATTCATATTTAACACAAATAACTTATTAAATAGGTTAATTAATTAATATAATAATTAAACGGATCAAATTCATATTAATTAATTAATATAATATAATAAACGAATATGGCCGTATGTTAAACGTCATTGAGCAGTTAGCGAATATGATCGAAAGCAACGATTATATTCGGTGGCTTAGTAAACGTGTTACTGTTAAGTATCGTGATGTATCGTATGAAAACATCGCTTTTTAGGGTCGAGTCATACTGTGATAGTCTGTGTTATAATGATATTTTTGCATTTTTTCCCTTTTGATTAAAAAATAAATCCATTAAAGGGTATTCATATTTTTAAAAATTGATTTTAAAATAATTAAAACATAGATTCTAATATAAAGACAAATATGATTAAAAAATAAAGTTTATGAAAAGAACTTTCTTATCAGAAAACTTTATAAAGTAAGATCAGAAAAGATAGCAAATGAGTGGTGCCCTTCCCTATCATTAGTTCAATTACATTATCTGCTCTTATTGGATGGTTCATTGTCAAATGATGATCTTTTAAAGTAATCTTATAATTGTATTTAAGAAAAAGTAATGTTTTTGGTGATTAAGGAAAATCATTATAATAAATATTGACGTGGATCAAAATCATCCAAGAAATGACTTTTTTCAGCTTTCTAGTTCAAAATCGTTTGATTATATTATTGTTGGAGATTATGACTAAGGAAAAAAAAATGTTTGTATGATACAGTAAAATAGTATATACTTTATTAATACAGATTCATATTTAATAAAATCGTCACAAAATTGTTTTCATCTTTGGAAATTGTGATGTGGGGACTTTAATTTTACTTTGTAATCTAAAAACCCATTTCAATGATAGAAAAATAAAACACAAACACCTTGATATTTATTTGATTTTCTTTCTTTTTTTAGTTTCCATTGTAATATTAATAAACCAAAAAGGATTAGGTTAAGCCGTGTTCATAAAATAGAAGAAAAAATAACTATTTTTAATAATAAAAAGTAGAGGTATCTTTTAAAAAAAATATTGTTTAATTGTCTTAAGTTACTGACTTATCTAAATTATTTTAAAATAATCATACGAATATATAACAAAAATAAGACACTAAATATAAAAATAGAATTTAAAACATATTACAAACATTAAGAAGAATTTCAAAACTAATTTAAATTCACCAAACAACTTTATCTTCTACAAAAGTTAAATAAAAATATTTTAAAACTTATTTTTGAAAACATCTACCATACAATACCAACTCTCTCACTTCGATCATCTCATAGTTCAAGGTAATACCAAAATAATAGGAATGATACTAGCTAAAAATGTATAATTTTAAAAGTTTCTATTAAGAAAAGTTTTCAAGAAAATTGCTTAATGTTTGAAAATAAAATAAAAAATTTATTTGATTGGGCTCGCTGAATCTATTATTAAGAAAAAAAAAAAAAAAAGACCTGGTTTTTAATCATTTATCAAAAAGATTATCAAAAAATGTTGCTCCCACAATCTTTAAAAGTGATCTTTAGAAAACACACCAAACACCTAATTTTTATTAGGAAAAAAAAAATCTTAGAATTAGGATGCATTTTTAGCTCCTTATAAAATCACTCGCATTCAGTCATTCACACCCTTTTAGCTTGGCAAAGAGCCGCTGTAGGTAAAAAGCACAAAAAAATTTGGTTAGCAACCCTTTTGTACCTATTTTGGAATCTCTAGCGCGCTAGAAATAGGTTGGTGTTTGAGAACGAGGACTCGTTGCCTCGGATTAAAGTACTTTGTTTCGATTGTTGTGGAGCTTTGGTTGTCTGTATAGTGTTTATAATATACATTCTATTCTAGATTTCCTCGCATGGTTGGGGAGTAGGTAGGGTTTTTGGGTTCGTTTTTTGTTTTGTTTTCATTTTGTTTCCCTTTTGTTCACGACCCGTGTACATTTGGAATCTTTTGCTACCCATATAATATTTGCTTTTTACTGATAAAAAAATAAAATAAAATCACCTATCAATCTAGAGGCATCAGACAGGGAAATGCAATCTCTCCCTATCTCTTTGTACTCTGCATGGAGGATTGAGCCATATTATCCACAAAGAAGTTGCTTCGGGATCTTGGAAGCAATCCAACTAGCTCGAAATAGTCAGCTAACAAAATGGATAAAATGATAGGACAGTTCCTGTGGGATGGAAAGAGAAAGGTCCACTCAGTGAATTGGGAGACGCCAACACACTTGAAAGAAGATGGGGGGTTTGGGCATTAAAAAAGTGCATGAAATGAACCTTGCTTTCATGGCCAAGGTAGGGTGGAGGAAGGATGATTGTGGAAAAAGAAAGGCTTTGGACTAAAGTGATAACCAACTAATATGTTAGAGGGGAGTTCAACATCACTAAATTAAGGAAAAAACAGGCGTCTTCTAATATCTGGAGAGGTGTGGTTGCAGCTTCGAGTATTTTGTCGAAAGGTTGAGGAAGTAAATAACGGATGGGACACTCTGTTTTGGAGAGAAGCATGGCTAGGAGAGTCCCCACTGCAAAACTTAGCTTTGGGTGTGATCTCATTGGTAAGATTCGTACAAAAGAGTTAAAAGAGTATTGGATTCCGAATGATGGCCGAAACTGGAGAATTCAAAGTGGCCTACTACCCACCTACGTAGAGGATCAACTTGCAGCAGTACTTGTAAGACCGGACGATACCGAAAGGGATGGGTTATGCTGGGGTCCTACAGCCACCGACCAATACAGAGTAAGGTCGGCATACACCTTAGCTGCACAGAGTCTGAATGTTTATGTGGTTGGACCACCATGGTAAATTGATGACTAATCATGAGAGAACTAGAAGAGGTCTCACTGCCAATCCCCATTGTGAGTGTTGCCTAAACAACATTGAAGACTTCAACCATGTATTCAAAAATTGCTCCAAGGAAAGTACCGTTTGGTTGCAACTGGCAAAACATGAAACCATAAGACGAGCACAACATATGGCTTTCCAAGAGTGGCTCATATGGAACTTGAACCAGATCAACGTACATGGGGATGGGGGTGAGTGGAAAGATCAGTTTGCAATCTTGTTATGGTGGTTGTGGAACTAGCGAAATGAGTCCATTTTCAACAAGAGGGAACCCACTTCAGAGGCCATGGTTGCAATGGCACGACATTATTCCAGGGAGGTTAATTCAGTGCTTTCGTACCAGAGCTTGATGAAAAAAGGAGAGAAAGGATATACAACCAGATGGATTCGATGGTCTCCCCCACACCCAGGGTGGATGATTTTAAATACAGATATGGGAACCTCAAGATGGAGAATAACCAAGCTGGGGGAGGACTCCTTAGAGACCACTCAGGCAGATGGATCTGTGGATTCTCCGTCTGCCTAGGTATGTGTTCGATAGTTGAAGCTGGATTTTGGACCTTACTTCATGGTCTGAACTTAGCTTGGAACAGAGGGGTACACCTTCTAAAGTAGAAGTTGACTCTCTCTTGGTACACAGGTGGATCTTAATGGAGAATGGTGAAAACTGTAAACACTCCAATCTAATATGTGAGTGTAAGCAACTTCTGAGCATGAGTTGTCGGTGTCTCTAAAAACACATTTAGAGGGAGGGCAACCAAGCTGCAGACTTCTTAGCAAACTTATCTTTGGACCTCAACATTCGGGAAGTTACGACATGGCCAACACCACCAAGTGGTATGAGTGAGTTGCTGGAACAGGACCTCATGGGTATCCCTAGGGCTAGGAAAGTGCAGTGTGATGACTGACTTGTGTTGTTGGGGTTAACCCCCTCCTTTTGATAAAAAAAATAAAATAAAATAAAATCACCTACCAAGGAAGTGATTTTGATTAGAACCATTTTAGCTTGGATGCTTTAGATTTTTAGAAGTGATTTTGGAAGATCTACACACCTAAGTGATTGTCTAAGTTTTCGTAGGGCCTGTTTGGTTCGTGTTCTTGAAAACTGTTCTAAAAAGCAAATTTTGAAAGCACAAAGAACACCAAAATTGTGCCCTTCTCCTCCTTTTCTCTCATCCTATTCTCTTCTAGCCCTTTTTCCTCAAACAAGTAGAGGTAATTTTTTGGCCATTTTTGACTTGAAATCACCCTTTTACATCTTTTTCTTTCATTTTCTTACACAATAAAGTGGTGTTTCCACATAAATATCTAATTTATTTTGTTTTTTTTTTCTTGTTTTCATCGCCGTCTTATTGCAACGTGTTGTTTTGTGTTGGCTTTCGCCGGCTTGTTACAACAGGTACTAGTGTTTTGGGCGATTCAGACGATAAAACATATTTGATAAGACAAAGACATAAATTCAAATTAGGGTCATCAATATGTTACAAAACTGGAATTTTATGAATTTTAGTTATCGTAGAATTTTCAAATGTATAGGCTTTGTGCCGAGTCATTATGTTAGTGCTATTAACCTGGATGTTGCACCATCCTTTAGTGTTTTTAGCGAATTTAATTATGTGTCTCAATAGGATGTATTGCTACAGACTCTCAGATGGGCATCAATTCTGATGAATCTTAGTTAAAATTTTATCCGGAAAACAGTTTACAGCATAGATGATAAGTCATAGCAATCAAGTACAAAGAAGAATGAATGAAACACCATCCAGTTTTAGCATGTAAGAGCACAAAAGTTGCAGTTAGTTCAGTTTGATACCTTTCTTTGTCAGAATTCTCCTGCAGAGCCCTTTGGGGAAACTGGACTAAGCTGCTTGGTCATTGATGTGGTCTGCCTGAAACTGTCTCACCAGTTGCAGAGACTGGTGATAGAGGTTGAGGTCGATGCCGTCGACATTCCTTCCCACTCTTGCTTGCAATATTGCCTGAAAATGAAAATGAAGTAGCAGAACATCATCTTAACAGCCATTTATATGGAGTTAGAACTGTGTGGGAAAGAAATGCACATTAACAGGGCTTTTAATCATGAACATTGTACCTCATTATCGGGTTGAATGAGGAGTTCGCCTATGAATTGATAGATGGAGCCAGCTCGAAATGTAAGGTCCCTCAGATGCTCGGTGTTGATCTTCAGGTTGGCACTTCCATCAATAAATATGGCTATAGCTGTCTCGACAGAATACTCCTGTAGCCTGTGGGGGAGACACAAGATATTTCTAATGATATCATATTTTGAGAATGATAATAAGCAAATTACATCCAATGTAATATATAAGATGCAATCATGTAACCTAATCATAATTGTTCAATGCATTACACAATAATTTGGAACTGCTGACCTGTTTCTAATCATTAAACTTAGAGAACATGTAAGAAAAACATGAAGAATTAGATATTAGCATCAATGAATAAAACCCCATAAATGCCCCAAATGCAGGTGGAAGAGACAATAATTTGTTAGCACCGTCGCATAGTGTTTTTGGCTCACCCAACATCATAAACATCCCATGTAACCAATACTAGTGAATATCAGTGAACTGATTTTTTTTTTTTTTTTCTTGTCCCCTACAATCATAAGAACGCATAATGTTACCAATTTGCACCACCAAGTAAAAGGAATCATTTCCAACAAGATCTATTGGGGGATCTGGTATAAATCATATAATGCACTATTCAAATGTTCAGGACATAAAATATCCCCTACAAGCCTGTCATGGAAAGGACACTGAACACCTAGTATCATACATGTGATTTTAATTATTGGAATTGTAACAGAGAAAGGAATAAAAAACTAAATCAAAAGGTCAACAAAAATTGGATAAGATTGCAACCTCTTGTACCACATTTTTTCAAGGGCCGAGTCAAAAGTTATGATGGTGAGAACAACTGAACCTGTAATCCACTTCGGATTTAGGACTGTGGTAGCCCTATCTGATCATGCGGCAAACAGATCAAAACTATTTACAAGACCCGAGACACTTTAGGAATATCAGTTGTAGAAGATTAAAGCAAAGATCAAGCATCTTTTAATAATCATAGGTAGATCACTTTTATATAATACTTTTAGCTTTTCCTATAACTGAAAGCTTTTTTTTCAAGATCTTGTTCTATACGCTGGAATTAGCAATTTGGATTTTTAATTCTCTGGATTTGAAGTTTCTTTGGGCCAAAATAAACAAACTCTTTCTTGATGCTTGACATGTTAAGCGTCCAAGTTCTATGTATCTAGCACTCTATTTTAATCAACTCTTCTGGTGCAATCTAACTTGTCATGGTTACCACCGACATACTGCCACTATTGTTAGTAAGAGCATCTCTCAAATCTCCATTTTTATCTCCAAATTGACATCTTCTCTATATTTGGAGATGATGGATGGAGCCCACCTTTTTCACTTCTAACTCTAACCAACAGTCTCTAAATTCATCTTCAAATCACTATTCACATTTATAAATATTATACAAAAATTGGAGAATAGTACTTTGTATTTCACTTTTTTATTATTATAAAAATAAAAAAGGGTGAATAAATGAAACTTTACTATTCACATCTCCATGTTGGGTCTACAGATGAAGAATGATTGGAGTGAGTTTTTTTTGGTGAAATCTCCATATATGGAGATGGAGATGTAAAATGGAGAATGGTTGGAGTTGCTCTAAAGACACCACTTTTACCATGTCAATACTATCACCAACATCTCGTCCTATGTGATGATATGAAAGTGATAACTGCTGTATCAGTCTCCAATCAGCATTATCACCTGCCATAACACCAGCTCTGCCTTCACCACTTCTGTTGTGCCATTATTATGAACTCCACCAAGAGCATCCCATCAAATACCATGTACTTGCCAACATGCCATCTCCAAAGTACTCTCAATTCCATCTTGCCTTCTCAACTACATATGACATTAACCCGTGCTGTGTTTAAGAACCCATCAATAGCACCTTCTGACTTACTACCATTGCCACCTCATCTCACATGAGAGGTGCAACCACTAAGAGCATCATCAATTTATCACAACCAACATTGCAGACAGCTTACCACCACCAACACCAAGATTGTATCCAATGACACCACCACTGCTTGTCTCTGCCTCCAATGGGAAATTATCATTACTTCAGTCTAAACAATACGATGAACCTTAAGTGCTCATGAAATAAAGAAAAGAAAAGGGAAATAGAACTCCCACAGATAAAAAAACAATTACAAACAAAAAATAGAGTCAATTGGAAACTTTAGGAAGGAAGGGACTTACTTCCCAGTAACTCTAAGTGAAGCTCCTTGCTTAAAGAATGGAGAAGATGGTTGTAGCTCCTGCAAAGAAACCAATGCGCCAGACTTTACCACAGAGGACATAATTGACCCACTACTTCCTGCAGTTAAGGATAGGATGCGATGGAAGAATAAAACAATTCAATATCCCTGCAAAAACTAGAAGTATAACGCTAATCAGGAAGTGGAGTTGTGGGGAAGGGTGAAATTGTTTTTTTACTTTAGAATGATTCCAATACAGAAAATCTAATGAGAACATTTCATTGAGAATAATGTCCTAGAATTTAGATAGTCTCCAGGAATTTGGAATATTCAGAAGGTAGTTGGTTTGGCTAGTTTGATAAGACAATAGATGCTCTCCTCACCCCATGTTGAAAGTTACCCAACCATTATGTCATTCAAACACTTCAAAGTTGGCAATCACCCAAACCCATTAAAGCTCTACCGTATTCAACATGAGCTTTACCCTCAGCAAGGCAATTCCACATTGAGGATTACAACTATTTCTTAGTTAATCATCTCTCTTTATTTATTTATTTTAAAAAGTTTGGAATTCATATAAAGTAACTTCTCGGCAACAAGTAAAATCTACAGTCATAAACATGAAGCTGACACAAATCAGAAGACCCTAACAAGTTTACTAGTTAATAGTCTTTCACAAAACAAAACCAGAGCTCTCGGCTTGATTTTTGAAGCGGATAGCTCAACATTAGAACAATTAAGGGCCTTTCAAGATGATTATTACACACCCCGATGGAAACAAAACATAACGCAAGAAATAATGAAACACTTTGGGTAAATCTAAAGGAAGGAGGAAAAGGTCACCACAAACTGTGGATTAAGGATTTTAAGAAACAAAATAATTCTACAGGGCTTGGGAGCACAGACTAGATCAAATCATCAGAGCCAAGTTCCAGGTAGTTGGTTGTTTCACATCTGCTTAAAAGTTGTCTTCTTTACCCTTGATTTCTTATTGTAAGCAGTTCTTGTACTTCTAAATTTTCAACTTAAACAAGATAAACTATAACAAAACGAGAATAAAATAAATAATGGTAGTTCTCTACAATCTTTAATTTCATTATACTAGTTTTGCTGGGTCAAACACCTAGAAGACTTTAATAAGACTAAAGTTGAACTAGGAGAGTTCATTATTTTTAGGTGAAACACCTAAAAAGCCTTAAGGTATATCAATCTCATTCTTCATGGCAGCTACCTTATTGTTGTCCTACATGATTAAGGCTCAGTTTGGCGTCAACTTCTTGATTGCCAAAATTTTTTTCCACCTGAGATCATCTTTACATTGTGCTTTTTTTTTTCTTTTTTTTTTAATGAGGGAAGACTATGGAACAGAAATCTTACAAAGACAGAGTGAAACGAGAACCACAATAATTCTCATAACTAATATAAGTAACATCTTTAGGAAAATTTGACCCACCCCCAACATGAATCTAAAATACTAATATCTTTACATTGTGCTTTTGTCATAACAAAAATATGTCTGAAACCTAAAACCGTTTTTCAGTAAACTTAAAGCTTAAGATCCTCTTGCCTAAGAGCTTCCGAAGCAGAGGTTTAAAAATTTAAACTTTTCATATTTTATTTTCGCATAATAGTAGATGCCTCTTCTTCACATGAATTTTTCTCGGGAAAATCCTCACTAGAAGCTACTGCTGCACGAAACCGCCACTACAGTCTCAAAATTTCCTACATTTTTTTCTCCCCAACACACACAAATTCAAGTTGCTCAATATGATGATTATAATTTCAGAATAAAACTGAATTGAGTTCTAAGTTCTACATCTTTGATTATAATACTTTATATCAGCAACAAGACAAAACAAATCTAAGTAGAACCCTAACTAATCACAGATCTAGCAAAATTGAAAGAAGCTAAAACCCTAAACCAGATCAACAATAACAAATGCGACAGAATTAATCAGAATTAGGGCAGACCATCGGTAAAAAGAAGGAAAACAAACTGACCGAATCATATTGTAGACTGATTCATCGTCGGAAATGGGTTGCCAATGAATTGTCGGGAATAAAAACGACGTCGTTTCAAGGGAGGACACAACTGTAATTAGTCATTCCTGAAGAGTGAAAAATCGAAACGAAGCGTTTCGATTCTTTTAAAAGGGAAAGGACAAAAAGGGTCAAATGCTGCATTTGATGAATCATGCAGACAAGCAAAACGCTGCGTTTTGATTGAGGGGCAAACGAAATAAAAAATATATTAAGAGAAAAAAAAAATCAAAATCTATTACATTAGTTTTTGTTTTGTTTTTTTATCTTTTCCTTAATGGATAAAAAGATCATAAGGTTAAAAAGATTATTACATATTTAAATGTTTATAATGTAGAGATTTTCATTCTTATACAATGTTAAACACTTTTCTCTTTTATCAAACATCATACTTAGTATCAATGTTTTCAAAACTGGACTGATGATTGAATTGGAAAAATTACAGGTTCACGATTCACTAGTTGAACTGACGGTTGAACCGTAGTTGAAGCGATGATGTCATAAATAAATAAATAATAATTATTAAAAATAAAAATAATTATAAATGAATTTGATTGGTTTGATCGGTTCACCAATCGGTTTGATTGGTTCACCCACCAATTTGATCGGTTTAACCGCTGGTTTGATCGGTTCGACCAGTTCATAATCAGTTCAAAGAAAAACGGTTTTAATCTTTGAACCGGATCGGTTTTTCGTTGTTAGTTCACATTCCAATCGAGATCGGATCGGCCAGATCGATCAGATTTTAAAACATTCTTTATTATGTCAATATTCATTATTTATCAAATTAGTTTTAGATTATGTTATTATATTTTTAAATAAAGATTATAAATGTCGTTAAGTTAGTCAAATGGCGTGACGACTAAGTAAAAGGATGGAAAAGGGTTACAAGAGATCGGTTTGAATCCCTGTAAGAACAAATTACTATAATATAATATACAAATTGAATATATGTCAAAAAATAAATAAAAAAACTTGAATTTCAAATGAAATTCCGTTAATTTTGAAGATAAAATACACTTTTTTTTTTACATATTTTCATTTTGTATATTATATTAATACTATCTGTAATATTCTTAGAAGGGGATTAGTGCTTTTGAATTTTTAGTAGTCTTTTCTTACTTCTTTACCACTTAAGTCAAATGTTAAGGGTCAAACAAATTAAACTTAAAGATAAATTAACTTGTACGTATACGATCATTTAAACGGAACCAAATTGACTTTTCCTACCGGTGGACTCAAATTGGATGTATATATATTTTATTCAATTATTTTTTAAATTAAGTGTTCATATAGTTCTTAATACTTTATGAGAGAAAATAATAACAAATATTAAATATTTTGATATTTTTTTAAATACTTCTTAATTCCAAACCTTTTTCCATTCCATAATTGCAGACTTTACTCAAATATGTTATATTTCTTAAATTTATAACTCTCTACACTTTGAGGTCTGGTTCAAGTAATAAATGGGTGAGATAAGGTGACCGTGGATCTCAATTTCAAATTCAAGAACATACTATAACTATGTAATGAAAAGTTAATAAAAAAAAATTATAACTCCCTCTAAACCATTTTCCCCATTAAATTTATATAAGGTATATCTTTACAAAACACCATTTTTAAATAATTTAAGATTTTTCTAAAATAATTTTCAACAAATTATAAATACTGGCAATATATTATCGCTTAGAGTTTTAAAATCCCAAATATATCTCCTGGGAAAAAATTACAAAGTTTTTTAATTTATAAAGATTTTAGACTTTAAAGTAAAAGAATTCAAAAATAATATCACACTTGATGTATATGTCACCAAATAATATTTTTTAAAATACCATTCTTCTAAAAATAACATACCTTACTAGTTTTATCAGAAAAAAAAAAGATACCTTACTAGAGAAATTAATTATGGTTAAAGAGGAAAAAGTCTTTAATTAAATTGCTAAATATTAGGGAAAACTATGTTTGTCTACATCAATAGACAAAATATTATTAAAAATGAAAGCAAAAATCAGTTTTACATTGTTCAGTACATCGCTACAAGAAATAATTATCTTATAGATAAAAAATTAATAATTACAAAAAATAACCTCAAACTACCCCTAAAAGTATAACCTACCCCTAAAAGTACATCTTCATTTTTTTCTTCTTCTTCCCAGCCACGATGATGTTCATCTTCATTTTCTTCTTCTTGTTCTTGCTCTCTCTTCTCAATAGTCATGACGTTCACCCAGCCACGACATCCAACCACTTCTTCTTCTTCTTCTTTTTCTTCTTCACATCCTTTTGGTTGCATTGAACTATCTGTAGTAAGCTAATCCCAAAAACCTTAACTTCTCATTCTTCATCCTTAGATCATGACTCTATTACAAGTTCCTCCCTCCCATCTCTTCGGCCCCTTCAAAGCATCTTTAAGTAAGAAGGTAATCCCAAAACCCTATCATCTTCTTTTTCTTCTTCATTTGAACATTTTTCCTCATTGGAACATCATATGAGATTTATGGGAGGAAGAGGATTTCCATATGAATTTTATGTTGTGGTGGCGACATCTCATGTGATTTGGTATACTAGACGAGCTTCCTTGTTTTTAAAATTTGTATCACCATAACATACTCGATGTTACTACCATAACATACTGGGGGGTACTACCATATTGAAAAAATGTGAAAAATGGAAAAATGCTAAGACCCCATATAAATAAGTATATTACACACTTATTACATGTTTATGGTTGTAATGAGTCAGAGCATTGGTTAGGTACCTATTTGGAATGGGTGGTACTACCATAATATACTTGGTGTATTACCCGGTACCACCATAATACTTGGTTATTATTTGATATATTATGGATGCCTAATAAGTAGTAGTTATGTTTGCAAGTAACTTTAGAGAGAAATTGACAAAATATCATGTTGTATTTGTTGGTCGAAAACGTAGAGTATGGGATTCATGGATTACATGTCAAAGGAGGGTGATACTTTACAAAGGGGGTTATACAAAGTCTATACTTCCAGAGGCAGAGCTATGCGATCATGGATGGTATATCTAAGACACCCTATCCTGGGGGTCCCGTTGACAACCCGTCAACCCGCGAAAAACCTATGGATATCGGGTGTCTCGATATCACATTCACATGTCTCATATATTGAGACTCATTCCTGCATATTTAAATCACAATACACAAAAATATATGATAGACTATAATCATAGTCTCTTTACAATCCCTTTGATACAAAAAAAAGTACATGTTTTGGTTATGCTTGAATGTAATACAAGACCAAAAACAAAACAAAACAAAGTCGTGTCTGGCTCTTATCCCATATGCGGGTTGTTTCCTGCACTGGACCTGTACTTGAAAGGGGGATCCCACGACGGGGTGAGCAAAGCCCAGTAGTGATAATCTCTACGAGGTTACTCCCATGATGCTCATGCATTGATCAAACCAACCCATACATCAGTGAAAGTGTCTACATGAATGTTGTATGTTATGCATGAATGTCATCATACCCATATCGAAGGTCACTCGGATTCCTCCTGCGTGCACATGCAGAGTGTAATGACCCGATCATTGGTAGTACCAATGACCCATATATACCGAACCCTTACCGGCTCACCAGAGCCCCCTGCAAGTGCCAATGGGCAACTACTCCCGAGTCAATTCCGACTCTTATCACACAACTCGAAGTCTATGTGTTAATCGTGTGTCTTATTTTGGGCAACATAACTTTTTGGATTTCTGCGGTCTGCTTACACCCACTACGGAACTTTCGGTCACCTTGCGGGTCTCTTACACCCAATGTTCCAGGCTTTTAACCTGAGGAGATTAACAACCCCCTTCTTGCTCTATCCAACACACATTAATTTATTTTTCATTTGTTTTATTCATTTTATACCATCGTGAGTCTCAATTGGAAGCTGTCCATTTTGAGCTCACACACATTCACCAAGAATGGTGAACTAACTATTTCTATGCACCCACATACGACTCGACGTGATGATACTGTGCATATGCAATGCTAATGTCACTGAAATTTCTCATGTTACATGTATGATGCACACTACATGAATCATTCTCATCAGTTGTACTTCATGTCAATTACCATGCAACATATATCACAAGCATATCAATTCCATATACTTCATGCCGATATATATACATCGTATCAAACATATTAGCATTCATCAATCCATGACTAAACAATAATGTCATACAACCTTCCTTAGGCTAACTCATGGAAATTCCTACCCATTACAACAGCCTACAACATGCCATGCAATGATCATTTAAAAACCCAACTATCTGTATCGACACAACCAAGCAACTTGCACACTTGGTGCAAAAACTAGTTTTCAGAAATGACATGGTCACCCATTGTTCTCCACAAAATATGGATTAAATATTGACTCAATGAGATTTCCATTGAGTCCAAGAACACCCGAAACGGAGTTCGGAAGAAAAAGTTATGGCCGTCCAAAGTTGGAGGCACACATGAATATCCAGCCATAGCCGGCCAGCCTTAACCGTCCAGTAGCCCTGAGAAAACATAGATTTCAGCAGGTTATGCTCATCTACTATCATCCATAGGCATATGGATAGAATCTTGACTCAATGATCTTTCCATAGAGTCCAAGAACACCCGAAACGGAGTTCGGACGAAGAAATTATGGTCGTCTGAATTTGGAGGCCACACCTGAATAGCCAGCCCTAGCAGGCCAACCCTAGCCGTTCAATAGCCCTAGGAAAACATAGATTTCAGAAGGTTATGCTTACTTAATGTCATCCACAGGAATATGGCTAGAATATTGACTCAATGGGCTTTCCATAGAGTCTGAACATAAAGCAGAGTTCGTTGAAGAAGTTAGCCAGTGTAGAAGTTTGAGGCCATACATGAATAGCCAGCCCTAGCTGGCCAGCCTTAGGAAAACATAGATTTTAGTAGGTTATTCTCATCCACTGTCATCCACAGGCATATGTCTAGAAGCTTGACTAAATGGGCTTTCTATAGAGTCTAAGAACACCTCAAACGAAGTTCGGATGAAGAAGTTATGGTCGTGTTCAGAGTTGGGAGGCCACACATGAACGGTCGGTGACCCAACCACTAGCCGATTGGCCCTAGCATTAATTTGGTGACACAACCTTTGTGTTTGCTCCTAACCAGTCGGCTGCCCTGACCGCTAGCTGGTTGTCCTGGCCACTAATGGGTAGCCACGGTAGCTAGCGGCAGCCACTGCAGTGGCCAGATGGCCCCTAGCTGCTAGCTGGGTTGGCCACCCCAGCCGGGCCCGAGCTAACCGGGTGGCGGTGGCCTTAATACGATGCTTGTGGTCCAGCTCAAGTGATAGCCGTGGCCAGGCGGCCTTAGCCGACAAGTAGCCCTAGCAGCTAGTGGTAGCCACTGGCAGCTAGTCGACATCTCTGGCCGTTAGCCAGCAACGGACCAGCTGGCATTCGTGACTCTTCCACTTGAACCGTTCGAGTAAATGGACCATAACTTGGGCCTCTGAGGGTTTGATTGGGAAAATTAGCTTCTAACATCAGTTCACTAATGTGGCTACAATTTACTTGAGGACTCACTTTACTTAAATTCTCTATTTCCACCCAAAAGCAGTCCTAAGTCAGCTAATGCTTATGATCAAAATAGGGGTAACTTCCCTTGATTAATCTGGCCAAGAAACTTTCCTTAGGGCAAGACATCACAAGCCTTACAATCCTTAGGAGTAGAAAATAGCAAGTAGGAGAAGACTACCTCTTGGGTTTGTGAAACTCACAGATTGCCAGTCTCTCTTGGAAACTCTTTCTTGTGGAGAAGCACTTTTCTTCTTGATGCCTTGAATATGGTCGATCGCTAGGGAAAACTAGGAGAGAAGGTGGAGCTTCTCTCCTTACTTAAGCTTCTTCTTCTCTTCCTTTTCCTTTCACTTTTCCCTTTTCTCTTCCTCTCGAATTGTTTGAGGTCTAAAGTCAGGTTTAGTGCTTTGCAGCATGTCAATACGATTTGGCTCCTTGGATTACCCTTATCACTTTATCCATCTACCTTGAATTTCTCTCCAATCATGTGTTGCCACATGTCTATTATAAGTCCCACTTGAGTTCTTTGTTTGATTTAACCTACACTTGATACGTGGCATAACATCAGTCACTCTACAAGTGCCAAGTACCCCGTACTACCCTCGGTGTCTCGAATAACGTGAAATTCCGACTATCTCAAAATTCAACGAAATTTGACGTGGTGGCTAGATTTCGTAGCTTAGATTAATGAAGAAGTCCGTTTATCATCGACATCACAGAAAAATTTGAGTTTTCCATTTGAAGTCTAGTTTTAACCTTTATCAGAAAATTTGTGTTTTCTTAGGGTTTCTAATACCCACCAAGATGGAAGACACTTGATGGATATGATGCTACAAAATATCTTCCCTTACTCCCAATTGTGGACATGAAGACAAAAAACAAATGGATAAGTGTTCAAGTGGTATGTACATCTGTTTCATTACTTAGGTCATAACAACATTAATGTACATAATTGTAATAGGATAAATGTTGTAATGGCTTCACCAAAATGTATGAATAAAAATTTGTTTGAAATGGTATCATCTTGTGTATAGAATAAAGCTTGACTGTAATCTTTACTTGATATGAATGAAAATTCAGAATTTTGCCTCAAGTACACTTCTTCTTAATCACATTATATATCAAGTTAACACTTCCAACATGTCAACAAAATATCCCTAAAAATGGATGAAAACACTTGAAAAAAAAAAAAAAACTAAGACCATCAACCAATTACCTGCACAAATTCACAATAAACATAAACATTACATATATTTTATACAAAAAAACAAAAAATATATTTTCATTAGTTAGGCACCTATTTGGAATAGGTGATACTACCATAGTATATTAAGTGTACTACCATAATACACTCGTTGTACTACTCGGTACTACCATAACAATTTTTGTTTTTTGTTTTTTGTAGTGTGACAATACCATGTGATTTGGCATACTTAACGAGCTTCCTTATTTTTGAAATTGGTATCACCATAACATACTTGGTGTTACTACCATAACATACTGGGGGTATTACCATAACATACTGGGGGTACTACCTGGTACTACCATAATGAAAAAATTGGCAAAATGGAAAAAAATGCCAAGACTCTATACAAATAAGTATATTACACACCTATTACATGTTTATGGTTGTAATGAGTTAGACCATTAGTTAGGTACCTATTTGGAATGGGTGGTACTACCATAATATATTGGATGTACTACTATAATATACTCGGTGTACTACTCGGTACTATCATAACAATTTATGTTTTTTGTTTTTTGTAGTGTGACAATACCATGTGATTTGGTACATTGGATGAACTTCTTTATTTTTGAAATTGGTATCACCATAATATACTCGGTGTGCTAACATGCGTATCGGATGCTTACTTGGTACTACCATAATGAAAAATGTGCAAGCCAGAAAAAAAAATGCAAGACCCCATACAAATAAGTACATTGCACACCTAACCATATGTTTATGGTTTGGCAATAAGGTCACATTGGTTAGGTACTATTTGGAATGGGTGGTACTACCACTAATATATTAGATTGTACTACTATAATATACTTGGTGTACTACTCGATACTAACATAACAATTTATGTTTTTTGTTTTTTATAGTGACATACTAAGGATACTACCTGGTACTACCATAATGAAAAAATGTGCAAAATTGAAAAAAAAAATATTAAGACCCCATACAAACAAGTATATTACAAACCTATTACATGTTTATGGTTGTAATGAGTTAGACCATTGGTTAGGTACCTATTTGGAATGGGTGTTACTACCATAATATATTGACTGTACTGCCATAATATACTCGGTGTACTACTTAGTATTACCATAACAATTTATGTTTTTTGTTTTTTTGTAGAAAATATTTGTAATGTTTATGTTTATCGTGAATTTGTGCAGGTAATAGGTTGATGATCTTAGTTTGTTTTTTTTATTTTCATGTGTTTTCATCCATTTTTATGGATGTTTTGTTGACATGTTGAAGTCCCAACCTGATATATAATGTTATTAAGAAGAAGTGTACTTGGAGAAAAATTATGAATTTTCATTCATATCAAGTAAAGATTACAGTCAAGCTTTATTCCATACACAAGATGATACAATTTCAAACAAATTTTTATTCATACAATTTGGTGAAGCCATTACAACATTTATCCTATTACAATTATGTACATTAATGTTGTTATCACCTAAGTAATGAAACATATGTACATAGCACTTGAACACTTCTCCATTTGTTTGTCTTCATGTCCACAATTGGGAGTAAGGGAAGATATTCTAGCACCATATCCATTAGGTGTCTTCCATCTTGGTGGATATAGCATCCATGATCGCATAGCTCTGCCTCTAGAAGTGTAGGCTTTGTATAACCCCCTTTGTAGAGTATCACTCTTCTTTGACATGTAATCCATGAATCGCATACTCGTTTTTCGACCAGCAGGAAGTACAACACACTTAATATTTTGTCATTTTCTCTACGATTTACACCTTAAGCATAACTACTACTTGTTAGACATCCATAATATATAAAATAATAACCAAGTATTATGGTAATACTAGGTAGTACACCAAGTATATTATGGCAGTACATCTAATATATTATGGTAGTACCACCCATTCCAAATAATTACCTAACCAATGGTCTGTCTCATTACAATCATAAACATGTAATAGGTGTGTAATATACTTATTTGTATGGGGTCTTGGCTTGCGTTTTGTTTTTCGTGGGATTTATTATCCCAGTAGTATCCCCGGTATGTTATGGTAGTACCCCTAGTATGTTGTGGTAGTAACACCGAGTATGTTATGGTGATATCAATTTCAAAAACAAGGAAGCTCGTCCAGTATACCAAATCACATGGTATTGTCACACTGCAACATGAATCTTGTGCAGAAACTTTCTTCCTTTCCATAGAAATCTCATGATGGGTGTTCTAATGAGGAAAAAATGTTCAAATGAAGAAGAAGAAAAAGAAGATGTTAGGGTTTTGGGATCACCTTCTTACCTGCAGATGTTTCCAAGGGGCCGACGAGAGACAGGAGGGAGGAGCCTGTAATAGCTTCATGATCTAAGGATGAAGAAAAAGAAGTTAGGGTTTTTGGGATTAGCTTATTGCAGATGGTTCAATGCGGCCAAAGGGATGTGAAGAAGAAGAAGAAGTGGTTGGACGTCATGGTTGAGTGAACGTTGTGACTGGTGAGAAAGAGGAAGAGCAAGAAGAAGAAGATGAAGATGAATGTCGTTGTGGCCAAAGGAGGAAGAAGAAGAAGAAATGAAGAAGATGTACTTTTAGGGGTAGGTTATACTTTGAGGGGTAGTTTTGGGTTATTTTTTGTAATTATTAATTTTTTACCTATAAGATAATTATTTTTGGTAGCAATGTACAGAATAATGTAAAACTGATTTTTGCTTTCATTTTTTATAATATTTGTCTATTGATGTAGATAAACACAATTTTCCCTAAATATTATTTTGAAAGCATTTAAAAAGCCGTGGGAACACTAGTCTTGTATATATTTTATGTAGTAGTAAGTTGAATCATATGAGGAAGTAAATAAGAAAACATAAATTTACCTCTTATTTTCTACATTTTTAGATCCATATCCCAAGGTCTTTTTAAACCCACTTCAAAAAATTTAAAATATCACTTTACCAAATCACTTATGATACTTTCAAAAAACATTTTAGTAGAATATCCTCCTAATAACACAAGTAAACACTTAAATATAAAATCAATTCCTCTTAATCCCCACAAGTATTATTATCCAGCATATAAATAAGCTAAGAGGTTAACGTTCCGGCCAGGAGATAGTTTGCACCACCCCCTCTCCTCTCCTCCATTCATAGGTAAAACATATAGAAAAAGAAGAATGTTTTCATGCAAACAAAAATGAAAAATAAGGAAGTAGACAAATGCAACAAAAAATTATAGCGTCTAAAAAAATTAGTACTTTGTGGGTGGCTTTTGGGTTGGCAACAATCCAAAGCACTTCTTCAAAAGAACCCTTTGCCGTGAATATTTATCATCAGGGGAGAAGCGAGCTGCATTACATTAAAGGCACAAGAAACGGAGAACAACAACACAACAAATCAACTTGAAGCAAAGACTTGAAGAAAGAGAACAAAATTTATAACAAATCTCAGCAATCAAGTAATTTGTGAAAAGTGAAATGAATATGTGAGCATATGATTAAATATTATATGTTAAAATGCGAAATTGATTGAACCTGGAAATAAGCCCAAATGAAAAATGGCAAATTTGGAAAAATGTAAAATGAGGACCTAAGGGTTAAGAATAAAATAAGCTTAAATGTTAAAGTGAATTAAATGATAAATGAAAGTGAAATTTAGACCCAAAAGGAGAAAAATGGAAAAATGAGATTTAATGAAAGAGCCAAACATGACCTTAAGAGCAATAAGGGGTATTAGACCACATTTGGTCTTAGAAGGCTCATTTGAGCCAAAAGCATTTGGAGACAAGAGAGAGAGAGAAGAGCTAGGGTTTTGGAAATAGTTAGAGATTTGTGTGAATCTCTTCATGTTTATTCAAGATCTTGCAAGAAGGAAGAAGGAAAAAGGCTAAGGCTACAAGTGCAAGGGGATTTGAGGTAAGAACCAAACCCTAGAATTTCTTTAATGATGTTTGGGTTAGAAAAACCCTAATCCATCCATAGGTTTTGCTCATGGTTGGTTTAGGAAGGTATTAGGATGTTATTGTGAGTGATTCCCATGATTTGTTTTGAGTTTTGAGGAATTTTGGAGGGAAATCACAAAAAGGAGGAGAAAAACTAGAAATCTAGGCCTTGAACGGGCTCCTACGCGGCGTAGCCTATGCCACATGACGTGGTGCCCTCGCCCTGCGAGTCGGGGTGCCAAAATCGCACCCCCTTAAGGTATCTCTGAGTAGCCTTGCTCTTTGCCAGCGATTATGCGCTCTTGTTCACCCAGAGCAAATTTCATATTTTTGTTCCGAAAGTCTCGTATTCGTACACCAATAGTTTTAGGACCCTAATAAATGATTAATGAGGTTCAAATGAGGATAAAACTAAATGAAAAACGTACCGTACCTCACCGCCTCGACGAGTTTGTCTTTGGGCAGACTTAGTGTCTTAACCCAAGACCGTTAACTAAGATTAATCGTAATTCACTAAAAATTTATAATAAATGTTTATCCAATAAAAGTGGCGTGATTGTTATTGACTAGGGACGGGTGAGGATCACCTAACCTAGAGGACCGGATCGGAAAATGGCCCAGAGCCCGGCGGCAGGTTTGTTCAGCGACCCTTATCCTTATTTAAGTGTTTGGTAGTTTACCAAATAAATATGAAATAAATTATATGGAATAGTATATCTTTGAAATGATATTACAAAAGTGCATATGTAGTTTGAAGCGCGATAATTGAAATGTTTGACAATTAATTGCATAATTATAAATCAATTTCCATCACTTTTTTAATATCGAAACGCGAACTGGATAGAAAACGTCAACCACCAATACACGCGGCATCACCGTAACTTAATCCGCGAAGGCAACCCTAAATCGTCAATGTCCCACCAAGTGTGATTTATGCGAGTGTGTATATAAAATTATTCGTAAAATATGTGGTGATGCTTCTATTCCAGTATTGTCAAGTAGAATAAAGTGTACCTAAGTACTGGAGCATCGATCCATCAGGAAAATGGGATGCTAAGTGCCAAAATTATAATGTTTCTTAATATCCAAACTAACAATTGATATACAGTAAACAAAATTTAAACTAAACTAATGAAATTCTAAATGTAACTAATAGTGTTCACAACCAAGGGATTTACACAAGAGATGATAAACTATAGGGTACTAAGTGTCCTGTAACCCTTCCAGGTAAGGTAGAGACACATAAAGCCAAAATTCCACTCACAGCTTCATAGAAAATGCTTCCCTACGCGACTCAAAGCCTAATTCTATGAATTATGCTCTCGAGGTCGAATAACGGCACCAACTAACACTGTGGTCTTTTTGCTTCTCGTCTCAACCTCCAAGCATTAGAGATGCTTTAAGATCCAAAAGTCTCACACGCCTCCTAATTACCGATAATTTCTAAGCACTAATAGTTACAATGCAGCTTGAGATCTATCTATGTCTAGTTCTTTACTCCCTTCTCAGATCTGCAAAGAACCACTACCCATTGAGATAGCTAGGGGAATCATTACATAAATAGGAACCAAGTATGAATCAATGAGGTGCATTCACAAGAAACAATAGAAAATGAACATTAACAACAGATATAAAACTATGTTCAATACAATAACCTGTGTCCTAGATCTAATAATTCAGCATGATAGCTGGTTTGATACATCAAAACTAGGATAAAACATGAGAAAAGAGGAAGAAGAAACTATAACATCAAAATGATGGTATTCCTGATTTTCTTCCACAAATCTCATGATCTTTCTCCCCAAATCTTCAAAAAACAGCCTCAACCTCCTCCTACCCCCAAAGTGGACAGTCCCCTCTCTCCAAGCCCTGCCTCCCGCCTCCCCGTCCCTTCGGGTTTGCTTAAACCCCTCCATTATGGGCCCAAATGGGCTAAAAATCCAATTCAAAAACCGACCTAACGTTCGCTGCCGTTTGGGCAACGCGCCGCCGACGCCATTGCCGCAGCGCTTCGCAACGCCGACGTTACTACCTCAACGCGACGCGCCGTCGCAAACCTCCCGCGCGCTCCAACTTGGTAGGCGTTATAACTCGGTCATACGAACTCGATTCAAAGCGTGTTTGGTACCGCTGGAAGTTCTCAAGTGTGCAGAATTATCCATACATATGACTTGATGCCACATGAGAGCTCATACGTCTATGAAAACGTCAAAATACAGTGGCCTCTCCTAGCTGAAGGAAAAGTAAATGTTACTCTTCAAGTTTGAACTATGAAATTCCTTTGCTCGAACTCCAATTTTGGTGTTCCTTGAATTCCTAGAAAGTTTCGCTGTGAATCCATACATATATGAAGACATGTTAGGATCATATACGTCTGAAAATGTCAAAATTCGCAGCCTCTCCCGTTTTGCTTTTGTAGTGTTTTTCCACCAATTTTGCACAATTCCACCAAATGGATGACCTGGATCATAGAGTAGAACTTTCCTAGAGCATTAGGTGCTAATGGGAACATAAAACAAAAGAAAATCAATCTAAAGGATAATAAAATGAGTATTTAAGATACTCATCGATGCAATTCAACATCCAATGATAGTGTGTTATGGCATTGAAGAAATCCGCCTCATGGATGCACTACCTCCATATCCATCATGATGGCGTATGTAGCTTAATACTACATGTCGGGGTGCACCAACTGATCCCAGCATGATGGGAGACTCAAATTACGCGAATGTGTAAGCACATTATCGAGAGGCAGATTGATTCACCAAACTAATTGCCTTCCAAATGTAATTACAGGTATAGACAAAGTAGATAACAAACTTGATCACGAGTTGAGATTTGAAAATCCGCTGGGGTCACGCCTCTCTTCTTGGTGAGTATATGTTTATCTCATGATTTGAGTTAAATGATTTGTTGCATGACGTATATTTTGGCACATCAATGACGGTGTGCGCGAAAGTATGTGGAAAATGAGCATGGCATTTGACATAAAAAGGCATGGTTTTCGCGATAAATGGCGTCGTTAAACTCCGAATCGAATATAATCAGATGTAACCACGGCACGAAAATGCCAGAAGTGATAATTTTATCGCAAGGCGCCGCCAAAGCGGGCCAGGAAGAAGCGCAAGACTGGCGGCAGTCAGAGCAAGTCGCGACAGTATAAGAATTCCGGGCCATATATAACTTCTTTGAATGTGACATTTGTAAACAAAAGAGTTACAACTTGAACCATTGTTTTTGTATATCATTTCCAGAAAAGGCTTGATACGCCGTATTTTGTAAACGTAGATATTTATAAAGTATATATGTTTACGGTCTACCATTTGAAATGTTTCCACATAATAAGAACTTCCAAATGAATGACGTAAATAAAACTGCTTTGAGGCAGGAATAAAAACGGCCTGAGGTCCAACTGGTCTAGGGATCCCCTCCATCCGGGCTGGGCCTGCATGATTCAGTCACAACATTTTGCAGAACAACCAGAGCATCCCGAACTCCGCTTAACCCTCCACCTGTCGAATCCGCAAAGGGGCTACATGCAACAGAGTTATCAGCCCTAATCCCGAGAAGACAATCGCAGCCAAAAAAAAAAAAAAAAAAAAAAAAGAAGAAAGATAACTAACAAATGATCAATTGTTCTCATGTAAGGAGGGTGAGCACCTTAGTGCCCTAGGCCATAAGACAACTTGAAAATGAAAATCGTAACAAGAGAAAAAAAAAAATTTACAAAGATACATAAAATAGTTATCATGTCGCACTGTCTTGTGGTGTATGACAATCTCCAAGCAAATTCATATCTCTTCCGAGAGTGCTCAGAACTTATTGACAAGATGTCTGTCCTGTGATAAAATGACCTTCTCGACGACACGGCAACAAAGACCTTCGTAATCACCCAAATGAACTCGGACACTGTCGTTTGTAATTTTGCTACCAAAGAACCAAAGAGAGAAAGAATTTCTGACATTTTTTTTTTTTTTTTTTTTTGTTCACACTTCACAAAGAGAGTTTGAACTCCATCAAAGATTCGACAAGAAATGAGCAGATTGGGAAGACTTCTCACATCCCAATCGCTCCAAAACAAGAAAAGAATCAATATCCTTAAATGGTATTTAAGGATCTAATTAGCATAAACTGATTTAGGAAATAAAAACTGCCGCTCTACACTTTAATAATTTCTCATTCATACTAAAAAGGAAAAACTCCAACAATTCCCCACATGAATGAAATTCACACCTAGATATAAGATCCAGAACCCCACTTCAGATAGAATACAACAAAGGAAACCCATAGTAGTAGTTAACCTTTGAACCTTCCATCGTAAGTATGTTTACTCTCTATTAACCAAACAATAGACATTAACAAGTCTTGAACTGTTTCATTTATGTATAATATACACACAACAGAGAACCCTTCCAACATTTTCCAGCTCTCACTTTTATGTTCGTTCGCCATGAACATGGGTGGGTGCCTGCTTCACGTATTAATAACACATTAATTAGTCATATTCAATTCCTTTGAAGCAAACCCTCACTTCACTCTTACAAATGTGATATCCTAACTAAGAGTAGCTAGTTTACTTCTCTCTCTCTCTTTTTCTCTCGACTTTCCATTGCCAAAGGATCATTAGCATAACTTAACTTTCCTTTACAAACATCAATACATTTCATCATAGAACTATATACATATTCCCAGGCCAGGTCATCCAAGTTTCAATGGTTGTCCTTGAATCCTAGATCTGATCTCAAATCGCTAGGGTCAGATCCATTGTATCGACTTTTACGAGCTGCAATCCAGGTATTCCTTCGATGACTTTTCAACCAACAATCTATTTAACCCTTTGGTTAGTGGATCCGCAATGTTATCCTTAGATTTTACATAATCTACAGAGATAACCCCAATTGAGAGTGGTTAATCTACAATGTGGTGTTTGTGTCTGACGAATATGTCTAGACTTCTTACCATTGTACATACTACTTTGTGCTCTACCAATAGCAGATTGACTATCAGAGTGTATGCATATTGGAGGCACAAGCCTTGGCTACCTTGGTATATCCTCTAAGAAATGGCGTAACCATTCAGCCTCTTCCCCACATTTTTCTAGTGCAATAAACTCAGAATCCATTGTAGATCTGGCAATAATCGTTTGTTTTGAGGATTTCCATGAGACTGCTCCACCTCCTAGTGTGTAAACATAACTACATGGATTTGGAGACATTGATATCCACCAGATCACTATATCCTTCAAGTACCAGATAAACCCAAATCATGAGTGTGTATTTCAAACCCTTTAAAATCTGTCAATGTATTAGCCTAGGACTACTCATGTATTTCCACTCAATCTATTGATCATACATAGGCATACTGGTCTTGTACAATCCTTATTAACATTAGACTAATATCACTAGAGTATTCTCACTTGACACATTAATTTCTCCTTGATTTTAGATAAGTGTAGAGTTATCTCGGTCAAACTTCCTAAGAGAATACATTGTCAATGTAATGTAGATTGACTTAGAATGAGCCTTTTATGTTCTTTTGATTTTTATTCTGTAATTATGATCAAAGTAAAGTCCCATGTCTTTCATGTCAAAACCTGAATTCAACATGTTCAGAGATGCAACTATCTTATCATCACACAACAATAAGCATGTCATCTACATAAGCACAATGACACGATCAATAAGTTCTTATTCTCTTTGACATATATACACACTGGTATCAGATTTCCATTGATTTTTTAACCACATATCGCGGCAATATTGTCAAAATTCTCATGCCATTGTTTTGCGTTGCCTTAATCCATAAAATTGCTCAAGGTTGAAATAAATTTCTACAGCCCCTCATAGCTACTTCCCAAATCCCCACTCATTGCTATTATGAGACACCTGATAGTTATCAAAATGTATATCATAAGCATATATAGTTGATAGTGAGATAACGAAGCTGTATCATGCTTTAATCATTGAGAGCTTTAGATGCAACAAAAAACTATAAAAAGATATGGACACAATCACATCCATCTCCATGATATTTGATAAACTTGTGAGATCTGAGAGGTTCAAGATCTCAAAGCTACGCTATAGATCTATAGAGATGTATGAGTATCTTTGAAAAAGACACCAAGATGTGAATACTTAGTAGTTAAGAGATTGGGTCAACAGCTTTGTAATGACCATGAATTAAGTATAGACTTGATTGTTTCAGCCCGACCGAGACTTTGATTTGTGCTTAATTATTGGGATGTGAAGTAAAGAAACCTTCATTCATAGCCACCCAACTCGCCACAAGACACTTGAGCCCACCTTGAAATGAGGCAAAACCATGATGCTTGTGGATCTTTTTTGCTTCTAAGAGGCTCAAACAACTGAAGAAACCCATGAAAGCAAAGGAGGTGTAACTAAGAAAAAGCACAAAGAGATCACCTCACAAAGTACTTGGTTTCACCGCTAAGGATGGAAATGGAAGGGAACCGCAAAGCCTATTTAGGTCCTTAGTTGAAGAAGGCACTCTACGCCCTATCTTCTTTACTATCCATGACAAATAAACGATTAAAAACAAGATAATGTGAAACCCTTATATTTATGGCATTGTCTTCTTGCCATATATAAGAGAGAGACGACATTAAGTCATACAATAAGATGAAACTAAAGGTCATTTGATTATGAATCATGACAAATGTGAATCTTGTTTATTACAAGATGACTGCTTTCATCTCATAAAGGGTGAATGTGCAAGGGCCTTTAGACCTAATACATAAGATGTAGTGTGGTCCATGTCCACTATAAAGTCAGAGGTGGCAAGATCTCACCCATCATTACCTTTGCGACTTTCACGTTATATGGGTACTTGTATCTTATGAAGTGTTAGAAGCTGAAAGTTCAAGGAATTAAAAATAAAGTGGAAAAAAAAAAAAAAACAACTTGGGAAAGTATTAAAACACCTGAATATGATCGAGAGGCGGTGAATACTTAAACAGAGTTTCGGGATTATTCAGGAGATCACGGACACAATCCCAATGGACCCACTTGTACACAACACAAATAGTGCGCTATAAAAGAAGAAACCAAACCTTCTTGCACATATGAGGTTAATGGTGGCAATCTCGCATCTTCTCCCAAGTCCTAGTGGTTATGCACTTCGAGGTCATTGCTTATATCCCAAACAGAACCCATCAGTTTTTCACTGATGTCATCTGCATAGAGATATTAACTAAATAAGAAACCCATCTTTCACACGAAAGCGGTTGTGGCACCATCTTATATAGCTGATATTATCAAACAAGCTTAAAGCCAACCGACAAGTGTCCGTTTGTGGTGATACATCTTGAAGGCCAGAAACAATTGATGTCATTACCTTTGTCGATGACTTTCACGTTACGGGTACTGTGATCTTATATAAGGAAGCGTTTGAAAAGTCTACTAAGGAATTAAAAACAAAGTGAAACAACTTGGGAAAAGTATTAAAAGTTTATCGACATGATCGAGGTGGTAGTAATACTTAAGCCAAGAGTTTTCCTGATTATCTTGTAGATCATGGATATAATCCCAATGATTCCACTTTTGCACGCTAACACAATGGTGTAAGAAGAAGAAGAAGAAACCAAACCTATAGACATGGATGGTCAATAAAGTAATTCAGATCTTCCTGTCTGAGGTTATGCACTCGAGGTCACGTTGCAGATCCCAAACAAAGAAGTCCCATCAAAGTCAAATTGACATGCATCCATGCGAGATATTGACTAACAAGAAACCTTATCTTTCACACAGAAAGTACAGGGTCGTCCATCTTTATATGAAGTTGATATTTCCAAAATGTTGCAGCTAAATCCTATAAGGCCCGCTAGGATATCTTGCAGTAGTTAATGAGATCGCTTTTGCAACTTCTTGGGAACAAAAGGTGTTTAATGAAGTATGTTGTTTTCTTTAGAGATTTTCTTCTAAAAGACAATGGAAGTAAAGTTGAGTCAGAAGAAGTTCAAAGATGCCGGCTGCACGCAGTCCTCCAATCTGAACTTGAGGCACATTCATATAGAGAGATGAAATAGTAACTAATCCCTTTTCCGAGGCACAAGTGCTTCAGAGGTCGTAAGCAGATATTACATACCGCTCTAGATAGATATGGATTTCATCGCGGAACAAATGACGCTGTCAGTGATATTAGATTTATCACCTATGAAGAATAACATCAATAAAATCGAACAAGTGGCTTATAGTCAACATTTAAGTCAAAAAGGATTTCATATGAAAACCATAAGAATGAACTGTGAACACCCCATCCAAAGGAATAAAAACCCATAGCTAAAGTCAAATTCTTACTATTATACACAAAACATAAAGTGTGTGGTGGGTTATACCCAAAGTTATAGCCTAAAATAACACCAAACAAGGAGTCACTATTAAAGTGACGGCAGACTTTTAATTCAGAGTCATTCTAATCATACAGAAGGTAATACTATTGTCGATTGTCATTGCATGACAGATACATAATATGGATGTGTAAAGATTATTTTTAATGAAATCTATAAGGATGTGTATATGTATGAAGAATCAAAGTGTTTTCCATGACCTAAGTTGGGTAATTAATATGCTTCTTCAAAATTCATTTATGGATTGAAGTAAATATCTAGGAGTTGGAACATTCGATTTGATGAGACAAATCAACGAAGGTATTTCTCACAAAATTAGATGAGCTTCATTGTGTGGCAAGAAGGTTAGCATGGAAAAGGCCAGTTCCTGTGTTGTGTGTAAAGACATACTAATTAGAGGAAACGACTGGTTTTACTAATCATTCAAATTCTGGTTATCCAACAGATCTTCCATGAAAGACTCGAGGTGCCAACCTACATCTAGGATTAAGATCTATGTGAGATAGATCTAAATGGTCAGCTGGGTCTTTCATAGTCAATATATATAGAAAAGATGCAAAGAGATTTAGCATGGATAGTTGTTCTAAGAGAGGGGTGGTTCATTCCACATCCATGAGACACACACTCAAAGTCCTCCATGCCTCCTCTGATAGATGAAAAGCACACACACATCCCCATGCTTCTACTATAGGAACAATCATGTATTCTCCTATGATGCACTTATAATAGACCCGATATCTTATGCCTGAAAAAGTCTTCATGAGTAGATACCGCGCTGACAACGTGAGAGTCATTGTGCTGGTTAAGAATATTCTTTAGTACTTAGAAGAATCAAGGATATTCTTTATATATGGAGATATGGAGATATATGAGTCTATGGGAAGTGGTATGCATTGCCTCCAAGGGTAATCCCATGATGACCCAAATCACTAGGTTGTGATCACATTACACAGTGGGGTAATCATTGAAAGTTCCAAACGTAAGATGATCGCTGATTTCATAATCGAAGTAGAGTAAACATTATGACTTCGAGGTAGCTGTTAGGTGCTACAATTTGGATAAGGAAGTTCCCATGGTAAGCACTTGGATAAGGAAGTTCATCTTTAACTTGGAGTGGTTCTCGCATTATTAACCTAGTACTAGACAGATAACAATGTGTTTAATGCACAAGCAAAGGAACCACGGTCTCATCAAAGATCCAAACACGTACTCAGACGGTCCCACTTGATTAGAGAAATCATTGGTAGGCGTGATGTGTAATCATATAGAAAGTGCTCGCTAATCAGAACATTGTTGATCTTTTGACTAAGCCACATCCTCAAAAGAAGTTTGATTATCATGTACTCATTGGCTTTAGATCAAGTGGGAGATTGTTAGAAAAGTGCTCTAAAGGCCATCACCTTTAGCACTTATTGTACGTCTTATATTCATTTATAATAAACACATCTTCATTTCTTTGATGCTCATTTAATATATGAATTGATAGTGATCTTAAATCAAATTAATGAATTCCTTGATACATTACATAGCATAACGGAAATAATGATTGTGATCATGATAATGAGATTCCTATTATGTGTAATTATATAGTATCTAAACTATCCCTAATCATAAGATCAACTGATAGGTGCTTTTCATACATTCTTTTAAACCATTAATCACCTATCAATCATATGCTTTATGGTGTTTTTAACAGCTCTAATGTTTAATTTTATCATCTTATGGCTCTAGGAACATTTTGAAGCAAAGAGAGAATAAATGGGGCCAAAAAGATAAATTTATGGGTTGTACTAAGACCTCCCATGGCTTCAAGCATGATATGGATGGATTCTATACCTTCCAAGCTTTCCAACAAGTCTAAGATCACCTAATTCAAAGTTCGAATGAAAAAGATACGGCCTTGTGAAGTCAAGAAAGGATTTTCCAAAACACCATGAAACACCCCTCAACGTTTGTGCATTTTCAGTCTACCTAGTGGCCTCCAATGACTCCAATCTTGATATATATAGAATCTACTCTCTCTTAGCTTTCCGTAGAGACCAAAATGATTGCATTTGGAGCTCGGATGAGAGAGTTATAATCATTTGAAGTCAGAAGCTGTTTGCCACGATGAAGCCATTGTTTGCTTCAGCGAAGGCCTTCGCCGAGGTGAAGGTGCCTTAGCCTTGGCGAACCAGAGCCATGCAAAGAAGAAAGCTACTGGTTCACCGAGGCGAATGAGCCTTCGCCTCGACGAATGAGCCTTCGCCTCGGCGAATGACGTCGGGCCTTGCAAAAATTAGCCACTTTTGACCATTTTTGGCCCTTTTAAAGACCCATTTTCTAAAGCCTATAAATTTTGGTTTTTTATACTTGTCTAGGGTGCGGTTTTGGAGGGAGAACACCCTCCTTAGGGTTTATCCTCTCTTCTTCTTGAATCACCACTTTTAGGGTTTGAGTTTTTGTTCATTTTACTTTGTATTTGGTGTAATATTGAAGAACCTATCAACTAGAGGACCTCATTCAACCTCGAGCTGAGCTAGAGCATTCTCATCTCATATCTGCTTTCAGACTCTAACTCTCACTCTCTTTTCATCTCTTTTATTATTATGGATGTAATAGACATGATTTTGATAGATTTGTGGGCTGTAATGAGTATCTAAACTTTCATATATGGGTAATTGCTTAAATTGATGTTTGATTTATATATCTTTTAGAATGGTTTTGTGAATTCATGCCTATGTGGATGTTAGTTGGTGTAGTTCTTAAGATTATTATGGTTTTAACTAATTAATTCATACTAAGAGTTGGGTCTTCAATCCCCATACTAGGGTATCCTTGGTGGCGCTTGGATTACGCCCTAAAATTTGGTCCCGAGTCTCTTAAGGTATGAATTAGTTAATTGAAAGACTAATTAACCTAATCAAAGAAGTATAGGAATTAGGAATGCCTTTTACTAGATGGATTTCATTAGGAGTAGCACCATCTTAGCATTATGTGAGGATTGTATAGACCGAGAGGTGACCAATCCAAGCGTAGTCCCAGTAATCCAATTGTATGGACCGAGAGTGACTAATAGGATTCCCGAGGAAAGAACAACCTTAGAAAAGTATCACATTTAATGACCTAGATGGACCGAAAGGAGAATAGGGAATTGGTGTGAGAAATTGAGGGGAGAAACAAAAAAGCAAACCTCATACCACGTTCCTTGGACAAGCATAAGTATATATTCACTTAATTAGTACTTCATAACTATAAATCAAATACATCAACAGAAGTAATCAACCCTAATATCTTTCCTTGAGCGCTTTCTTTGAGATTAACCCAGTCCTTGTAAGTGGACATTGCTCATACCCTACTTTGTTTTATTTTATTTTGTTTTTAAACCTTTTCACCCAACCATCGAGTCACTCAAATAGTGAACGACTTCAGTAGTCAGGGTACTCAATCCTCGCTAAAACCACACCTTCCTATGGATCGATGACCGGAGCTGTTAGTCCATCAGATACCAGGCGACCCGCACTTGGGGAAAATTGCTACCAAGTTTTCGTCACGAGACTTAACATGCTTCCTTGGTAGCTACGCCTAATTGCTTAACACCAACAAGATCGACATTGTCAGATTCGGGACAGATTAGCATATGTCAGGCTCGATATGATCAAGGCATGATCTCATAAACCGTGGATCATCAGGATGATTAGAGTAAACATGTGGATGCTTGCTAAGAGTAGCTAAGTTAATTGGAGACTTGCTATAAGACAATCATATGGATCATCTATTCTAACATCAATGATAGTCTCATCATAGCAATGGTGCAAGTATCCTTAGACTTAAGGTGCTCAATGGTATCTTGGATACTAATTTTATACTTTGACTTCAACTCATTGCCTCAAGAGAGTGTTGGTTGCAGGGTGATGATCGGGTATAACTCAGAGGTATCTCGGCTGCAATTAAGTAGCTAATTAAGGATTCACCACCCCGATAGAAGGAGGTGATACCCTAGGCCATCTCAGAGAGATCATTACTCTAATCTCTGCCGTGAGTAATCATGCCCTGGAAAAGAGTCTTCAAAGTGGGCATGCTAGAGTAATGGATCTCGAGACAAGATAAATACACTCGAGCTAGTTCATCTAGTGGGAGTAGATGCATAAACCCATGCTAAATCCAAGTCGGTGATAAGAGTGGAGGAAGGATAACATTGCACAATATATTGTATATGAAAGTTTGCAATAAACCCCTTGACTCTTTCGATCAATCAGCTATGATAAAGCGTTGATACCGCTAATTTTGCTTGAATCAAAGGGTTGATTCAAGTGGCCAACATAACCGAAACCTAATGGGTCACACACTTAGAAGGTTTCAGTTAAGGAACAAATGAGTCTCGACGGGATCCTGCCAAGAGATAGTAATTGGATGAGATGCGAATTGAAGAAGGAAGGCTTTTAGGGATTGAATCTACTAGGGATTAGGAGAATCCTAGGGTCATTTGGATGACCATATGGGTTATTAGGCTCATTCTTAGGCCTAGAGCCCATGAGGATGCACACTACATGCATAGGGATGCATGTATGTAACTCCCCCTCTTTAATGACGGGCACTATGGTCTTTTCCTCCATGTGTTTGGCTTACATTTAAGCCAAACACCTGGACCCTAATCAAAGACCCATCATTTCACATCTTGGAAAAGAGAAAAACGTTTCTCTCCTCTCCTAAGGCCTTTCTTCGTGCTAGCCTTGATCTTCGCTAGCAAATGATGCATCAAAGCCTTAGCCATCTCCTTTGAGGTTTTCTTCTCCAACCTTCGTGTGGATCACCATTGGAGGTGCTACACTTGGAGCACTCGTGGTTTGTTGCACATCTTCTCCAAAGGAAGCATTATCTACATCAAAGGAGGCCGAAAACTACAAAGGTAATGGTTTCTAAATACCCTATGGCTTGGTTATTCGACTTTGATGATTCAAGACGATCCATGGAGAAGATTTTTCTCAGATTTTGTATTCCACAGGTTTCGTATGAGATGTAGCCTCGAAAACCTCTATACGCTGCTGTTTATCACCTTAATACACTTTAATCTTAGCTATCGTTAAGGTATGGACCCAAAATTACATCAAATGTGTAAAGACCGCTTACGAGAATTCACAAGATCATATAGAACAACCAAAGAGGTTACGTAATTCAAGGTCAAGAACATAAAGTATGCAAACTTTTAAAGTCGATTTATAGCCTTAAGAAGTATTCGAGATAATGGAACATTCAGTTTCATAATGTAGTAATGTCTCATAATTTTGAAATGATTGAAGAAGATCATTGTGTTTACATTAAAAGTTCGAAAAACAATTTTGTAATCTTGTCTTTATATGTAGATGACATACTGATAGCTAGAAATAGTAAGGAGTGCATTTTAGAAATAAAAGGATGGTTGTCATCCAAATTTGAATTGAAGGATATGGGTGAAGCGGCATATATCCTTGGAGTTAGGTTTTCAAGGGATCGATAAAAGAAATTGGTGTCTTTTTCACATGAGCAATACATCAAGAAAATTCTTGAGTGATTCAGAATGAAAAATTGTAAACCCATTGATACTCTTAAGGTAAAAACTGAAACCTTGAGTCGAAGATTATGTCCTAAAACCTCATAAGAAAAGGAACAAGTGAGCAAAGTTCCTTACTTAAGTGCAGTTGGAAGCCTAAAGTATGCTATGATGTGTACTAAGCCTGATATTTGCCATGCTATTAGGATGTCTGGTAGATATCGATCTAATCCAGTTTAAGAACATTAGAAGGTAATTAAAAGGATATTGCGATATCTAAAGGGCACAACAGACTATTCACTATGTTATCAAGGAAATTATTTGCAATTAAAAGGCTATACTGATGCTGATTAGGGAGGAGATTTAGATGAAAGGAAATAGACTTTTGGAATTGCATTTTTACTCAACAATGGTGCCATATCTTGGAGTAGTAAGAAACAATCATTCATCTATAGAAGCTGAATTTGTAGCGTTATTAGCTGCTCCTGTGCAAGAAGGAATTTGGTTAAGAAGATTCTTGGAACATTTGATCAATAAGGGGAGATTCCATAGAGCTTGTGGTCATCAGTTGTGATAGTAAGGTTGTTATAACTTATACAAAAGACTCTAAGTTCCATGCTAAAACCAAACATATAAATATCAAATACAATTTTGTAAAGGACATGGTGGCATGAAATGAAGTGAACATGAAGTACATAACAACAAAAGAAATGGTCGTAGATCCATTCACAAAGGCCATACCTAAAGAAGTTTACTTTAGACATGTCAAGTCTTTGAGTTTACATAGTCATTAAAGTGTGTTTGAAAATATGTACTTCCTATTATGTTCATGAGTATTATTTTAAGATAATATTTTTTTTATTCCAAGATGCTTATGAAACATACATGAATGCATATGTTAAGTACGTATGATATATAGAAGTATGTTGGACAGATGAAAGATTGACCTACTCACATAGGCAATCGCCTTAGTCACTTTGTGTATACTGAGATGAGATAGTTTTTAAGCATTATTATCTAGGTGATAATTGAGAGTAAAGACTTAAATAAAAATGTCAATTTCATTTAAAGATTAAATGAAATATTAATCACAAGTGAGATATCACTTAATCAATCTTAAAGCCAGATTGAAGTTTTGATGTTTTGATAAAAAGAGTATGTGAGTGAACTCATAGTTGGACATTGAGTGTGTCAAACTACAATCTGTACGGTGTTGAAATAAAATACATAAAGACATACGCTCCATGAGAAAGGAGATAACACCGTAACATGTGATTCATACCAAATGTGCATATGTTGACCAATAAGGGTAATGAATTTTTTTTTATTTTTTATGAGGCCCTCGAGTTTTAAGTAATCTCGTTTAGTATCCTTATCATTATGGCCTGATTTCATATTTAATATATAGTGTTTGCTATCTTAGAGTGTTATCAAAAGATTATGAATGATTCGATCTACCATAACATTTCTAGAAAAGCAAACTAGATAAGAATTACGATAATTAAGGAAGAGGAATATCATATTTACAAATAAATAGTAGGATCAATATGTATTCATGGGTCGACAATTATGTATTTCTAGTGTGGAAGAAACATAATCATGAATTCATATTTCTTGAGATCTCACGTGAAAAGGATGCAATAGAATGATCTGGTATACAACATATTAAACATATTCCAAGAACAAGCTATATACTCCTAACAGATATATAGTGAATATGCTCTTGAAGTATGTATGGTCATACGATCTAGCTATTTAACAAGTATGAACCTTTATAATTAAGAAGGGTGTCGGTCCCATTATGTGTGAGTGGAAGATATTAATTTTTTTAAAACGCCGAGCTCACACGATGTGACCTGATGGTTATTTTTTTTATGTAAATTTGAATTTTAAATTCATTTTAAAATTAATCAATAGTAGAGAATGTGGAAACATGTTTTGTCTTTTTAATATTATTCACATTACTCCCCATAATAAAAAAACTATTATTTTGATAAGGGAATTATAAAAGAAAACAATTATAAAAGAAACAGAAAAAAAACACTAGTTCTCTCTCTCAATTTTTTTCCAACGAAGGAAACAAAACATTTGAAGTTCAACTCGAATCCTTTGAGGATTAATTAAGATAAGTCATCTCCGTTGTGGCATTTATATTTTTCAATTAATTTATAAGATGTGATTGAAAGTTTAGTATGCGTATATATATGTAAAGAAAGATCTCGTTTTTTTTATTTACTGTGATGATCACAACAATCTTTTTTTTTCAAAAAGTGGTTCTTCCAAATAGATCTTTATTTTTAATTTATTTATTCGTGATTTTGTTGCCTAACTTGTTGCGACGTGATTTTGTCGCCAATTTATTCTGGTGTCTTGTGTGGGTGATTTAGATGGTAAGATATATTCAATCAGAGAGATAACAAATCAAATCATAATCGTCAATATATTGTAGAATTGAAGTCATATATATTCTAATAATTAAATGATTATCAAATTTATAGGTTTTAAGCCAATTCATTATTCATTATCGTTCATCAAATTAATTTTTAGATCATTTATTATAATTTAAATAAAAAATTAAATATGTTTTTACCTTCAAATTTTGAACGGATTTCGATCAATTTTGAAAATAAATTAAACTTAAGATGTAAATTAACTTGTCTGCATTCTGCAATCGATTATTTAAACCGTACCGAATTGACTTCATTTTCATTCAAACATAATTTTATCTTATAGTTCCACTAACTTTTCCTTCAAAAACCACTAAAATATTTCTCTTCCCTTTTCCAATCAGTTTCTTGATGGCACTTAACTCCTCTTTTAAGTGTCCATTATTTCTTATTATGGTTTGAATATGATATGCCACATTCCATAAACTTAGGCTCAATTTGGAACCCGGGAGGAAAAAATGAAAAGAAAGAAAATTTGAAAACTAGTTTATTTACTTCCCTATGTGACATAAGGACTAAGAAATTAAAAAATATGTGAAATCTTGAGTAATTTTAATTATATTTATTTTCTTTTATATTTTCCAATGTGAAACCAAACATAAGAAAATCATTTCCTTAGTATATTTTTTTTCTTTTCCAAGTACTCACCAGGCTCCAAACGGAGCCTTTAAGTTTATAAGAAAAGAAGAGCTTAATATAGTATTAAAGTTTGGTTTGTCAGGAGGTTGTGAGTTGAAAACCTCCTATCCTTTAAATATGTATACAAATTCTCTATCAATGACAACTTCTAATTAAGATATACATGATGATATCTATACAATTTTGTTTGAACATGAGACATGATAAACCGACAACAAAACAGCTTTACCATGCTTCAGTCATACTAACTTGAGCTCCAATTCCGGCAAAGGCAGTGAACCTTGGCAAGTGAAGCCATGTAATCATCAGACCTGAAAAGAATGGTGAATTTAGATCCATACTTTTGCTACATCACATATGAATGCAGTTCCATCACTAGGAAATCATAAGGGAGAAGAGCTGGAGTTGGTACCTTTGTCCATAAGGAGACTGACTTGCAGCAAGCAAATGAAGTTTGGCAGATTCCGGATCGTTCTGTAGAAGAGTACTCATTACCAAATGAAAATGGAAACTAAGTCCAGACAGATTTGTAATTGGGAATTAGAATGAAAAAACTGAGCCTAAGAGCGAGCGATCTTGGCTGCTTGAAGAAAATGAACTTGTCTGACAAAATGCACTCAAAATGAACCATATAGATCCCCAACAAATCAATGGACACAAATGAGAAGGCCTTTGATTTTAGCTTGGATGGAAATGTGGTGCTTCTTTGCACTGGTTGACTCTTTTTTTGGTTTTGGGTTCTGTTGTTAACCCAACAAAAGGCTTGAACCAGCAATTTAGGGACTCATTAGCCATGACAAAGAAATGTTTTTACGCTTTGAGGGAATACCCTCATGTTGGATATGACTTAAATTTTTGTAAACTAAAAGAATCCAAATTGCTCCCACCCGCGACACAGAATTCTAAAATCAAGTTTGTGAACTCAAATTTAGGCAACTGAGCAGAATCTCAAACATCTTGACATAAAATGATAATTTTATTTCTGACAGATCTAATAGCTAGTGCTAATCCAACTTTCTTGCCCAAATCAAATGAAAATCAACTGTGTTTAGCCTTTGAAAACAGTCAGAAAATAAGAACAAACCTGGGATTCATAATAGAGTCCAGCATACAAAGAAGCATAGAAATACTCTCCTGCCTGGTTGTCAGAAAATTGAGCAACAAGCTATGCAGAAAAGCCACTTGCTTTTGTTAGATGAAGTTCTTGGAAATAGATCAAAACACAAACCATTAAACTTGATGTAGATATTGGTGTTTATGAAATTCTAAAGGAAGTATGAAAATTTATTGGAACTCTATACAGATGAAATCGATTTCTAGTGCCCAACAAACCATACAGCTAAATTTGAACAATTGTAGACTAAAAAACATGAATCCTCACCTTTTCTGGATCACCACCATCTTTAACCATGTTATAAGCTTCCCTCATGACTGGTCGTGGATCTCTACCAACCTGCATTTGGTTAGTTCTTTTCAAACAATAAAAAAACGTAACTAAAATGCTCTTCTTACAACAATAGTGGAAATATAAAGTCACTGATACAAGTAATCTTTGCATGGAATGCACTATTAATTTAGGGTTCACCTAGTCAAAATGTGGCAAATAGATAATGCCATGACTCATTTGGAAGTTTACCCAGCAAACTTGTTCCAATCAGTAATCAAAGCAGGCTAGCACGTTGATGCACATATTTCGTTTAATTCAAAGTTCCTCTGCTTAAGCTAGCTCAAAGAATATTCCTTTTATGGCCATTAAAGATTTGAAATTGATGTTGATATAACAACTTGCCTCAAGAAATTGTCTCCTTGCTTCATCAACTCCATATAGTTGTGCTTCACATAAGAAGCACCATATGGACTCCTCAGTATCATTTGGATTTTGTGCAACATCTAACCGAAACTGCTCTGCCCCCTCCTCAAATCTTAAAAAACACAGAAATTCACTTCAATCTTTATCTTGAATTCAAAAGAAAAAGACAGAATTCAGTTGTATACCAATACCTATCAAGGTAGTAAAGCGATAGCCCCCTTTGCCAAAGATCTGATAACAACCATTCAAGAATCTACATCATTATGCTAATAAGGAAAATTCTATCCATATCACAGCCGTATTAAGATCTCAAGAAAAAAAATGGTAGTGAGATTTTAAATCTCCATAGGAAAAATGACTGATGGTCTATATCATCCTTTTGTGATCAGAGGATAGCTCATTCAACAATCAACAAGTACATAATGAAAATTCAGTCACATACATGCCTTCTGCCGAGGATCCAACTCAATGGCTTTATCGAATTCCGCCAATGATCCCGAAACATCACCCTTTAGCACAAAAACACAGAATGCAAGTTACACAACTACAAGAACTAGCATGTGTGAGTAAACTGTATAACTTATATACAATAGCAAGCAGCAAAATTCACCAACTTTTTACACAAAACACAAAGGATAACTACAAAAACAAGTATGGCGAGTGAATTACAGTGCTTGAGAGAGGAGCAAAATTCACCATCCCTTGCCAAAAAGGCACAAAACATAGTTATGAAAAGAAAGTATAGTGATCAAACTACAGAGCTTACATATGACAGAAACCTGAAAAACACACTACTCTTCACCAAAACATCAATACAGAACAATGAAATAAATCATAAGGTCAATAGGTAATAGAGAAAGAAGTCAAAATTCACAACCCTTAAAGACAATAACACAGCACATAGGGAAAATGTAATAATCAACCTTACGTTCTTCAGATATAGCCAAGAAGAGCAAACAGTCAACACCCACCTCCATTGGCATTTAAGTTCAACAACTGAGAGATTACACCAGCAGATTCAAACCCAAAATTTCCAAAATCAGAAGTACCATACTATAATAAACTACCAATTTATAAAAATAATAAACAAATTAACTTGGGGCTATTAGATAATGGATCCACGATGTATTTTGTAATAGCTACCACTGAGAGAAGCGAAATTCACCTGTCTGAAGAGCAGCATTCCACGCCGTATCACCATGACGGCTTCACGGTAGGAATCTCCGCCGGTCAAGGCGTTCCAGATGCCGGAAACCGAAGGGAGGAAGAGTCTTCTGGAGAGTGAGTGAAGAGGAGCGGTTTGATGAATGTGAATTCTAGAAGCGGTGGTGGTGAAGAAGGGTGAAGAACTGAGGGGTTTGATTACTGAAAATGAAGGTGAAGAAGTAGAGGGAGGGTTGAAGAGGGAGGTGGCTCTGGAAATGGTAAGCTTTGAGCTATGGCTTATAGCTGCAGCAGCCATGGATACTGTAGAACAAGGAAGACTGAAACGATGCCGTTTCAAGAATGGGAAAAGAGGATTAAGATAATGTCAGCTCTGATAAGTGGGCTTCAGAGTTCATAGATCGTGTGGAACGGAGAGACAAGTGGGCCGGGATGCCAGTGCCCCGGCCAGAACCGGTTTTGTTGAGGCCCGTCCTCCACCCCTACTACGAGTAAAGCATTTAATAACAAAGACGCTTTTCGTGCTCTATCACAATGGATCGTAATGAATTAATATAATTGTGACTGCTTAAGAAAGTAAAAATTCTTCTCAAGTCTATTCAAAAATTTTCGAAACAAAGTGAAAAACGCTGGCTATTTATCAGCATTTAAAACAAATTTCAAAACAAAGTTAAAACGAATTCATTATTTTCAATATTTTATATACGAATCGAAAATAAAAACTAAGCTCTTGCTGAATTAAATTCAACCAAATTCAACCAAATGGGCCAGAAACGAAAACGTATTTTCAACCAAATTCAAAGATCTAAACGTATTTTCCGAAAAACGAAAACTAAAGATTGGGAATACATCGGCAAATTTTCATATTCCGAATTTTCAATGTTAGCCAGTACCTCATGAACTAAACGCCTCAGTTTTTGGCAAGTTTGAGAATTTCTTGTTCCCCATCGTATCCGTCATAACCATTTAATATTTTTAGTGTAACGGAGTTAGGAAATCATTTAAATTAATGAAACAAGGTAAAGATGGGTTGTCTCATCCTAGAACTCGTCCGTTGTCATCCCTTTTGTACCATAGCCTCTTTTATGTTGAGTAGCTTATTAATAGGGACAAGTAAAAAAACCTAAGAAATCAAATCAATCGAGAGATAAAATCAAATCGAAAAATAGGTTAATTGAATCAATCAGTTCGATTTTAATTTTAGTTTTATACAAATTTCGGTTTCGATTTCAGTTTACATAATATAAAATAGGTTAACCAACCAAAATATAAAAAATACTAATACTATATTAAAATTATAAAATATAATGTATATAATGTATAATATTAGTATAATATATAATATTGTTTTCACATTATATAAGAAAATTTGATATGAATAATCCCAACTTTCAATTAAATGAGAATAATTCTAAGTTTATAGGTATCTTCTTATATTAATCCGGAGTTAAAGTATAGGTGACGAAAGATGACGTCCCTATTATCTTCTCCGAAGAAAACGTAAGAATCTCCCAACTCCACACCATTTTTTCCTTTTTCTTATTCCGGTGAAATTTGATTAATGTTGTTGGGAATAATTGAATTTCAGGGTGTTGTGTAGGAGAAGCGAGTGACAGAGTTGCTTCTTTCTGATTTTAGAACAAGAATACATTGATATCTGATCAAAAGCGATGCTGATACTAAATCGACGTAGCTTCAACCACGGCACAATAAAATTAAAAACAAAGCTTCAAGCTTTTAATATTATATCAAGTTTGGTTAAAAACAATAACATAAGCGTATTATTTATGTGACACCAATAAAAATCCTAGCAGCGATAAATCCAAAATCTTAAATGAATGCTTCAAAAAATACTCAACTTATTAACCAAAATATAATTAAATAAATAACTAATAGTAATAAAATTTATCATCGATCTTGATTAGATATGAAGCCTACTCCATGCCTTCATATACGCCTCAACAAGATAAAAGTCAAAGACACAAATTTTATTACCATACATATTTATTTAATTATATTTTCGATTTATCTCATAATACTTTTATTTATCTATTGCATTTTTTATTTATCCCGTTATGATTTTTTCTCTAGATGCCTATAAATAACATCTTATGTTATTAATTTTTTTAGTTGAAAAACTCCATAATGCATTACTTCCGCCACGACCAGGAATCCTTTGACAGGGCCTTGGCGTTATATCATCAACCGGCACAGTGATAGGAAACAAGTAGAGCTCAGTCAAGACAACCCGGAGGAGTACATCGTCAACTACATAGGAGAATACATCCCCCACCACCCGGAGATCCACGCCGCCGCCACAGCTAAAATCCCTCTGATGCCGCCCTGCTTGGCGGCCGCCACCGCTGCCGCCACAGATCTCTCACCGACGATGTGGAATCAATGTTAGGCGTAGGATTCTTCACTCCTCCTGCGCACGATAGCACTTGCCTTCATCACTCTCCTTCGAAGTCTGCAGCGCTTACTCCTCCTCTTCAAACCTGGAATCAAATCTAGATTCCCGTTTCCCCTCCGTCCAAGCATTCGATCTCTCTAACCCTCTGTGCCGTTCTTTTCTATGATCTGGTTCTATTCGGACTGGTCAAAGTCGGAAATCAATTGAGTTGATTTTGCTGGTACGATTCTTTGCCCTTTGTTAACTGCTGAGGAAAATACTGGGAAACAACAGAAATTTGAATGTGGTTGTAGAGAGAAGGGAACGGACGTTACTAATTGATGCCTTATACCCTTGTTTTGTCAATCGATATATCTCGTATAGGAACTTCTCTTGTTACGATTGCCCCTAAGAACTGAAAAATAACGGTGGTGGACACTATGCAACGTGTTATCTTTTGTTGCTATCTTTTGTTACCAACGTGTTATCTTTTGTTGCAACGTGTGAGGTTGCTATCTTTTGTTACCCGCTGCTGTCTCATCTTTGTTCATCCCGATCTGCCATTGTTTGCTTTTATTGTTGCTGCACATAACTTTTGATTGCACATTTTATTTGATTCCCTTGTAATCACGCTAAGGAATAGTAAGCGTCCTAAAGGTTCTTCAACGGATTTATTTTCTTTTACTTTGAAAAGTCAGTTAATATTCGTGATATTTCGGTATATTTTGTTTGATTGTTTTATGTTCCAGTTTATTTAATAGAGCATAAAGAGTATTCAAAAAAAAAAAACTTTTTGTTCTTTTAGTTACTTTTCGCGACTCGTGGTAATGGCGATATATAATCGCATTACATTTTTAGATTTGTGTTTGTTGTATTAGTTATTATAAGTTATAAATTTCTCTTACTCAAGTGAAATTTGGGGATTATATCTCAAGACGTCGTGCACCAAAAGCGATAGACATAATACCTCACTTCAAGATTATAATCTTTATCTCAAGATCTAAATGATAGTCTAGTCTGTATTACCCGTCACCATGATGCAAATCAAGCCCAATTTGATTCAATCATTGCATCGGTAAGTAATTTAAATTCAATGTGTGGTCAATTGACTCAACGCCAATCTGCTCTCGAACAACAAACCCATGCAATAAATCAAAAAATGGACTTACTTTTAAAACATCTAGATAAACATGAGATATGTAAATATGTTGATGAAACTGTTTAAACACATGTTAGGTCACCACACATTAGGGGTTCAAGTCCTTTTGAATTCACAAATGGTTTGCATGACAACTGATAAAATGAATCTCGGCAGTAATTCACCGCTTCAACCTCACACAAGCGTTACCTCGCAGAACAAGAGACCTTCAGTTCAACCTAGGTGATAGGTTTCAACCTGCTAATGTCAACTTCCAATTAGATTACCAACCACCAAGGCAAAATTACCCACCAAATCAAGTAAGAGAATATGTCGCTCCTCAGCGATATCGGCCTAGGGTTATTGGTAATTGGGGTAGAGATCAGGATAGACAGGTTAGACAATCTCAAAGGGACGTCATAAAAAAAGTTAAGGTTAGTGCTCATAAATTTGATGGTATAATGGATCATAATGCTTTCTCTGATTGGTTAGTTGCTATTGAAGAATATTTTGACTAGTATGAAATGATTGATAGTGAATGGGTTTGATATGCTAAAATGAAATTAACCAATTCAGCTAAGATGTACTGGCAAAATGTGTTGCAAGACATGCTTCGTCTTGGTGAACCACCCATCACCCAATGGGCTGTTATGAAAGCAAAGTTGCAAAAAAAGTACATTCCTTCATCATATAAGAGTCAATTGTTCTCTAACATGATTAATCTAAAACAAATGACTCTTAGTGTAGCTGAATATTCTACTAAATTTGAGGAAGCTAGGCTTAAGTGTAGTGAGTTTTATGTTGAGGACCAATTTGCTATCTACACTCGCTTTGTTAATGGTCTCAAGTTCGACATTCAAAAGATGGTTAAATTGCATGCTCCACACACTATAGATGATGCATACCAAAAAGCCTTAGAAGTCGAGAAGGTCAATAGACCTTCCTCTTTTGCACACACAGGTCAATCCAAGCTACAGTCCATGTAATCAGATGGTAATACTATGCTCAATAACTTTAGGAGCCAAGAGTCTAGTTTGCGTAACTCTCTTCCTATTGCTTCTCCTATTGAGTCTATGGCTAGTAATTCATCGATTGTCTATCATAAGTGTCATCACAAGGGTCATATTGCATCTCATTGTCCCCAACGTGCATTGACATTAGATGTTAAACAAAATAGTTTGAAGGATGAGGAAGACCAAATTGTTGATCCTTTAGATTATTCTAGTAATAAAGATGATATTCATGAAGATTGTGATGCTGAAGAATGTGTTGGTGTGGTTAGATGTAAGCATCCACAATTATAGATAATGATAATTGGAAGCGTATTGGTATTTTTCACACAATCATACGAAGTGGAGATAAGAAATGTAAGTTAGTGATTGATGGAGGTAGTTTAATGAATGTGGTTTCTAAGGATGTTGTTAAATTGTTAAACTTGAAAGTAGAACCACATCTAAATCCTTTTAGAGTAGTGTGGGTGAATGACCATACTTTGCCTGTCACTTAAAGGTAATCTAGTCTCTATTCAAATGGGGGATTATAAGGATGAAATCTATTGTGAGGTGCTACCCATGGATTTTGCCCATGTTCTTTTAGGTCGCCCTTGGCTTTATGGTCTTAATGTTACCAATTTTGGTAAAGATAACATTTATTCATTTAAGTATAAGGGTAAGAACATTATTTTGAGACATGCTAAGCCTAAAAGTTTCAATAGTAAACGTGACATCTTTAAACTTCATGAACGAAATTTGTATATTTTAAAATGTAAGAAGTTTGAGAAAGAGGGAATTGGGACTGGTATGTGCTTAGCATTAGTAGCAAAAGAAGTTCCATTTGATTCTTCGATTGTTGATGTTTCTTTATTGCCTCACATGCGTGTGTTTGAACCTGTTGAAAACTTTGCAAAACACATCCATGACTTACATGCTGAGATTAGGCGAAAGATTTATCTAAAGAATGCAAGAAGATAAACCTACGTACGCGCATCATAGATCTAAGGAATTTAATATTGGTGAATATGTCATGGTTCGCATTCGTCCTAAAAGAATTCAAAAAACGTTTTCAAAAAAACTTTATGCAAGAGCTATGGGCCCTTATTCTATCATTTATAAATTGGGATCTAATGCATATCTTCGATTCGTTTAACGACATGATATTACCGTTTTCAATGCAGGATTCATACCTTACCAAGATACTTTTGGTTCTCTCTAATTTCGCTCTCTAACGTGGTTCAAGAGTATGTTTCAAGAAAGATCCACTCATCGTACTCCTTCATTGCAAGATTCTGCAAGACAGAGATATTATCATTGATGATGAGCTTATGAATTTAGAGATGATTTGTTTTTGTCGCTTTCCTTGTCAAGGCGACATGGTCGCCTTCGATTTTGATGCTACTTGATATATTATACGCTTCACATTCTCGATAATTATTGCCGTAATGCTATATTTCCTTTCAATTATTCTGAGTCGAAGTTCCTTTCAACCCCGAGAACGATGGGGCATATGTGTGTTTCATATGCGCCTAACCAGATAAGTTAGTTTCCAGTATTGGGCGACGAATTTTGTCACTATTGGCCATTTATTTAATCGTATTTTCGATTTATCGCTAGTACTTTTTGATCCTTATCTAAGAATTTTTATTTATCCATTAGATTTTCGATTTGAGTCACTAGATTTTCGCTGGCTTATAATAACACCTTGATGCTATTGGTTTTTTTAAAGAGTTTTCGATATAATATTAAAACCGAGGTCTGTTTGTTTATGATCAAAGCCAATTTTACATTTTGTACTAGCTACACACTGGCAGATCAAGCTAGACAAGGATACCAAATCTGATGTAGCCGCTACAAAAATAATAAAATCGAAAAGAAAACGAATAAAATAACAGAATGGTTTCAGCTTTTCAATATTATATCAAGTCTCGCTAAAAACAATAACATAAGCGCGCTACGATAGTACAAGTAATCGTAAAAAATCATAACTGTGATAAATCCAAAATGCTAATTCGATAAATCCAAAATCCTAATAAAATCCAAAAGACTAACTGATAAATCAAAAATATAATTAAATAAATAATCCGTTAATAATAAAATTCATCATCGGGATTTCAGCTTCTTATCTCGCTTATACCTGGGATATTTAAGCTATTTTACGCCTCATCACCCTCGCTTTCTGTTTCTCAATGATTGATCAATTGATCGTTGGAGAAAACACAAGTGGGGAAGATGAAGGACAAGTCAAGAATTGTAAAGTGGAACGTTGAGAAGATGGGGTCCCCCTTCTCTGACCACATTGTGGATACGCAAGAGTATCTCGTCCATGTTCTTCAAGAAATCCTGAAGGTGAAAACAATTCCTCAAACACCTTCTGTGCATGCATTTCTATAGTCTAATTAATTCATCTCTCTTGAATTCTGTGGTCCAGGTTGTGTTTGACTACGCAAAGGACATGCCCATAATCTTCTCCACTTTCCCCCATTTTTCTTTTTTGGAAAAAAAAGGGAAAATTAAAATTTGTTAATGAAACCGGTCGGGTTTTCTTCCTGACCTTTAATTCATTAGAGGAGGCTATAAAACTGTGTTTAGAGAATGGATTGCAAGGCATCATCTCAGAAGTTAAAGCAGTCTTCAGAAATCCAGAATCTGTAACCGAAGAGCAAAGAAGCCAAACTTTCCCTCCCTCCCTCCTGACAAGTGACATACAATCAATTGAAGTAAGTTCCTTGAATTTTCCTTCCAGCCAAACACATCTATCTATCCGTATCGGAATTGAATCACCTGCCATGTGCCTGGATTGAATTATTGTATGTGTTTCAGTAACGTGGCGGAAGCGGTGTACATGTTTCAGACTTAATGAAGCCATCAATGAAGGATGACGAGGAGAGCTTGGCGGAAGGGTAGGGATAGGGCAGAGGTGGAGTTGAAGAAAGAGAGGCGGTGGGAGATAATTTTGGAAGCCAATTAAATAATGACACGTATTTACATGACATAAAATCCCATATAAAACATGTTAATTTGCTAAGTCACTCAAGTAATTGAACGGAACCAAAACAAGAAGGCTCGAAACGTATTTACATGACATAAAATCCCATATAAAACATGTTAACTTGCTAAGTCAATCAAGTAACGGAACCAAAACAAGAAGGCTCGAAAAAATGATTAACATTTTTTATTTATATAAATACCAAATCGGTTGGGTTTAGCCTTTAAACCGGAATGCCAGTTGTGATTGAACGGCTCAAACTTGCAGCCAAACCATTGAACCATCCGATTTGGATTGAATTGAGCGGTTCACATCCTACATGAATATTATCCCTTACCTACCTTTGGGGCTTTTTAGATATTTAGTGTAAAAAATAAAAATTCTAAATAATATGAGTTTAGACGTCATATAGTTTTTTTTTTTCATACAAAGTATTTTTGAAAGACATTTTCACACACTTTAAGCCGTTTTTTCAAGAGACACTTTGCAATTGTAAAATTTTACACAAAGATATTTAAAAGACACTTTTATAATTTCAACGCTTTAAATTAATATCGAAATGTATTTTAAAGATACATTTTAATTTTAAAATTTTCAATTTAAGAAGTTATTTTCAAGAGACATTTTGGCTGCTTTCAAATTTAAAAAAATCGTGATTTTGTGCCAAATACTTTCTAAATTATATTATTGATACGGAGAAAACTACATTATATTCAGGATTATTTTTCAAATTATATTTTTTTTAAGATTTTTTTTTTAATTTTTCGAAAAGTTCCCCTATCTTTGGGTCCCTTTTGAATCAGCCCAGTATCCCAGCCTGGTCCAAACTTCCCTTAAATAAATCAAATTGAGCTCATCATTGCAAGTTGTCATTGTTGATTTAAATGATGGGGAAACCAGAATTTAAATTCCTCTTGGAAGCTATGAGTTTCCGATGTGAGAAAAGTGTAACATGCTTTTATAAACAAAAATATTATCAATGTGCATGTCGCCGAAGTCAAACCGGAACCACCTTTTATACGTGTGAACGGATCATTAGACTAAATTCTTTTCTAGTAAAATTTTAAGGAGAAATCTCATATGCCAAAATGTAATAAAAACATTATTTTATATTCTATATAAATTATATACTACGATTTTTCTTCTATTTTAGTTATATTTCTATATTTAAATATTAGACTAAATGGTTGCTTGAAAAAATTTAGAGAATAAATAGCCAAAATTTATTTTATATTCTATATAATATAAATTATATAATTCGATTTTTCTTCCATTTAATGTATTTCTGTATTTAAATATTATTCCTATTTAATTCAATATAAATGTAAAATATATATATATATATATATATATATATATATATATATATATATTTGTGTGTGTGTGTGTGTGTGTGTGTGTGTGTGTGTGTGTGTGTGTGTGTGTGTGTAAAAACTAAAATGATGAAATAAATATTATTAAAATTTTAATTATATATTTTAAATTTCTTCAAAAAAATTTATATATATTAAGTTTTAAAATTAATTTTTAAATTTTAATAAAATATAAATTATAACTAATTCGATCACAGTTTGATCACCGATTTGACCATTAAATTGTGAATCGATAACTTTTCAGGTTTAATAGCGGATTCGATTTTTAGAACATTGTGATTAGGTTAACTAAAACATAACTAACCCCTACTTGTAAAGCGAGGTGTTTTTAAACATTTAATCCCAGACCATTTTTTCATTTAATAAACGAGATTTTTTTTATTTAATAAAAAAATAAAAAAATAAAAGAGGAATCTTATATTATATACTGTTGATCTAGGTTTATTTAAAAAAGAATAACCAAGATATTTTGTATTAAAAAAGGGCGGCTCATTTCAAAGTTATTAAAAAAACCGACAACACATGTGGTTTGGTTTTTTGCTTCCTAAAATACCTTCAAGCTGACATCACATTAAATCCAAAAGAAACCCTAATATCAATCATGTGGTTTAGTGATTTATCTTATCTCTTCGTTCAAATGTTTGGCTTGAGAGGAAAACCATCTAGGGCTATCGTTCTCCCATTGCTAGAAATCTGTTGCTCAATGCCAGAAATTGTGAAGATTCAAGTGGTTGATGAAATATCACTCGACCAATTGATGAAGGTATTGGTTGAAACTTCCCTTAGTCGATCGATTGAGTGATGTCTCAATTGAAATTTCCCTCAGTCAACCGGTTGAAGATGCTCAACTCAACTCCAACCGGTTGAGAAGGCTCTCTATCACTATTTCACTCAACCACTGAAAAGATCACTCAACCATCACGCTTATATCAAGCTCAATTCAATACCAATTACATATGAACAATTAGCTTAAAAATGTTCTTTTAAATAGTCATTGATGTTGTATGAAAATAAGTACCCAATCAACATAATTATCAAAAACAACCTATTACATTAAATAAGTTAATCCCATGCAACTTAAGTATCCAAAACACTTATTAGATTCAACAATCAATAAAGTTGAATAACAAAATCAACATATCATAATATGGGAAATTATCCCATTGACAACAATATATCAAAAGGCCATATATAATATTGGAATCATGGATGAGGAGGAGGTGGAGGGAAAACGAAGCGAAGAAATTCCATCATTTCATTCTAATGGATCGATAATTGTTATAGTTCACCAACCACTCGATCCTCAAATTGGTGAAAGCTCTCATCCAATTTATCAAACTTCTCGATCTAATAGGTCTGAACCTTGTAAATGCGATCATTGAGGGAGGAGAAACGTGTACTCGGATCAGCATCTGGAGGGACCTTGGTATGAGGGATATCAATAGGGAGAGACTAATATGGTGCTAAAGTATCATCATCATCATCATCCTCATCAAATACATCCAAGTGAGGAATAGCACTTCGAACCCATGCACCATCATCTCCTTTTATAAACTTCATCCTACCTATAGATGATTCAATATAAGTAGCAGCGAGATCGCTTCTCAATTTCAATCTTAGCTTTCAAGTCAAGACCGAACTCCTTGAAGACTTTCATGAGGAAGTGTCCATAAGAGAGAACCCAAGTCGTGCTCTTACAACAAGCCATCATATGATTAAGCATTATATGGCCAATGTTAACTCGTCATCCAACTAGACTCCTCAGTCAACCAAAATGCCTCTTATGATTAAGAGACTCGCCTCTATGTCCTCAAGGGATGAAGGAGGCGGACTATATAATGGAGAAAGAGAGACTTTAGCGAAAGACTCTGAGCATTGGGCTTCGTAGTCACATGTGTAGCCGATATATCATATAAATGCCGAATGGCCTCCGAAACTACAAATCCTGGGATATTCAACCAAATCTTCGTCCTCAACTTTTAAGCCAACGAATAGACTCTAACCATCTTCCACATCTTCTTTGCATCAACACGTATCTTAACACTCTAAGTTTGCAACAATGCACAAGTCGGGTAAACTTTACATTATGTAGAATGCACGAACCAATGTTGGATAGATTGACTCGATCAATTTAACAAATGGTATCCATTCAAGATAACGACAATGTTCAATATCCAATTCCTATAGAAATTGAATATTAACATTTATGCCTGGTATAATTGTCCTCTTAATGAAATGCTTTTTAATATCTATCATACACCTATGATATATTGAAAAGGGTCGAGTCAAACTGAGTTTTTCTCTTGATTTCATTCTTAGTTGTCTCGGTAGGGCACTTTGCTTTCCCTTATGAGGAGGAATGCTGCCTCTTAGTCGGCCCCATTCCTATGCAAAAGCAACAACTAGCTATCAGAGTTCAAAGTTCAAAGGAAGATTTATATGAAATAATCTCAAGATCAAGAAGATAAATAAAGCAAGGACCATGAGAATAATGGCATTTAGCCATCAAGTAAGAGGTTGATGGATTCATGAGAATTGAAAGTAAAGAAAAGCAAAAGTTCTAAAGCCATCTTAGACATAATGGTGTATATGTTCTACCAAGGATCAAAATATCTAAACACTGACATATTCCAGAATTGGATTTCCACGGAAATATCGAAATATCGATGTAACATCGCGATATTTTTACAAAACATCGGTTATTGTACCCTTTTATATTTTAATTATATAGATTATGAGAAATGATTCATATCTTAATTAAGGTATATTAAAATCAAATTGATTAGTAATTATTAAATTAAATATGTTATATTTAATATATTATTTAGATATTATTATGTTAAAGAGATATTATTTATTTGTTTTGTTATTATTATATAAATGATAGTGTAGATAATGAGGATTCAAAATATTATATATTATAATTTTAAATTTTTAAATGATATTATTTTATTTCTTTTCCTTTTCAAATTAATATTTGATTATAAATATTATAAGTTATAATGTAAATAAAATAAAATAAAATATTATAAAAAGATTATGAAATCAAATAAATAATAAAATAATATAAAAGTTCGCACCATATATAATAAGTGCAATCAATGGTTTGGTATTTAGAGTGCATACTTCCAAGATTTTGATGCATTAAAACCCTTCAAAATAAATTTTTCTATATATTTTTCAGCCGCGAATTTGGTGAAAAGATAATATTTTTTTTAATATTTTTCGGTAGTTATATAGAATGGTATGTTCAAAAAATATATATGATAGATGCGATAAAGAAGTTAGAGCAGAGAGAAAAATATAATTTTTTTTAATGCACCAAACATGAATTATTTTTCTCAGAAATACACTTTTTTTTAATTCTGAAGCTTTGGTTGGTCCCGTTTTTTAATTTCTCTCCCCTTAGTGACCTAAACTATAATTTACCCCAAATTTCGGGAAAAATCGGATTTTTTCGGGAAAAAATCGGATTTTTCCGATTTTTCGCCGAAAATCTACGATTTTCTCGATTTTCCAATGATTTTTCAAACGATTTTTCCACCTCGAATTTCTTTTCCACCAAATATTTAAACGAAATTCTCGGCTTAAAAATCGACCGAAATTTCCGAAATTTTTGTTCCTGTGTTCTACAGGTCTTTTATGTTGGTAGAGGAAGAAAAATACTTCATCTTGAAAATCTCTCATTCACTATAAATTAAGGCTCTGATAACCACACTGGTAGACTCTTCAAACACCCAAAAGAAAGCAAATATAGTCTATTCTTTAGATTGTGCCTATAATAAAACGGTATTAGTATTACTTTTATTTGAATTGGGTAGAGAAGAAACCAAAACTAGGTACTCCTGGGTGATTTTATGAATTTTCCCGGAAAATACTAACACCCATAGACAAGCAAGCAAACAAAGATTAACATAAAAATTTGATCTAGAATCTCACAAGTGGACATGCTTCTAAAATTTTCTAAGAAAAACAATCAAACCAAAACAAAGTGAAACAATAAATTAACAAAAAGGGGCAAACACAACTTTTCCCATTGAATTCAACAATAGGAAATATGTAAACACAAAAATGTAAATACCCATCTTAATTTCATGAATATGCACCAAACATCCCAAGAAACGAACAACATCCCATTACAACCATCCAAGAAACAAACATTGTACATAGGAGAAAACAGGACATTAGGGCATCATCTTTCTCTCTCCCAAAATGCTCTCTCCATTTCCTTCAATTTCTTACTGTAGGGCTTCAAACCACATAGTTTTCGATTAGTTGACAAAGGTGAGCATATTCTCAAAGTATAATGATAGTTTCGATTTTTTGATTTTATTAGGATTGACATTAGGTTTCTTTGACCATTGAAGGATATCGCCGAGGGTATTGAGGGTATTTTAGGAAGTAAAAAATCAAACCACATTGGTTGAAGTTTTTTTTAATTACTTTTGAAATGAGCCTACTCCTTTTTTGATATCAAATCTTTGGTTATTATTTGTTAAATTAACCCAAATCATCAGCGCATAACATAAGATTGCCAAATAATAGAATGCTCAAAGACGGATACGCGATACTTCATGAGTGTCCGGTAGGTTTCCACACGACACACCTGGACACGCGACCGGACACGGTCGATACGTGTCCCATACGCCACGCATGCGATCGCCGCCACCTCAAACAAGAGGCCAAAGCGACGGATACGGCTCTGACACGCTGACACTATTTGGACACGACGAGCGCATTTTATGCTTACATCTGGGGCTTAAAAAAACCCTAATTCGATTGTTCCTCTTCTTCAACGAGTCAAATACACAAAAATCACACGAAATTGATCGTCGATCGACCGGGAATTTGAGAGCGAAATACTCACTGAAATGACGACGCCGGAGATTGACACGCCGACAACGCCGACAACACCGGAAAAATGGTGTGCACTGTGCTAACTGAAATGTTTCTTTTTTTTCTTCTTTTTTTCTCAGACAAGGATCAAATCGATCGATCAATTTGGGTTTTTTTTTTTTTTTCACTAGATTGCATTTTTTTTTCTCCACCCAAAAAAATGGAAAAAAATAAATTGAGAATACTGAAATTAGGGCTATCAAATTCAAGATTAAAGAAGAAAGAAAAAAGAAGAGAGGGAAGAAGGGGAATAAAAGAGGAAGGGGGAGCCGGAGGGACTCAATGCCCGCACTCCAGAAAGGTGGAAAAATACCGCATCCCGCTACCGCCGGGGCGTGCCGCAGCAAAGCCACAGCCAATAGCCATAACTCGATTCTTGAATTACAGAGCAGACTGAGGGTTTGGACTTTGGAGATAAAAATTTCAAGATTCTGGAATTTGGAAAGGGAAAGAGAGGCGAGGGACTGAGGGTTACAGCCTGTAGGAACTGGGAGGAGCTCCTTCAGCACGGCCGCCGCATGAAGCCGCCGATCGGACGCCGTCTCCGAACTCCCGACCGACGACTTCTTTCTCCCCGGCTTCGCTTTACTTTTCCATTCATTTTCACTGTTTTTCGATTCTTCCCAAGAAAAGCGCCCAACACACTTAGTTAAAAAGGCCCAACACACTTAAAATAAAAGGCCCAACACACTTTAAATATTTTAAATAAAAGGCCCAAATCACTTTAAATAAAAATGCTTAAAATAGTTTAAATAAAGACTCAAATAAAAGCGCCCAAAATAAGCCTTTATTTATGCTTGTGCTATCGCTTTGACGGCTTCGTGTTACACCGTTAGTCTGCCATCACACGATTTTTCTCAGATTACGTATTTTGAGATTTCGTAATTCAAAATAGGAAGTCGAAGTTGATAAAATGAATGAAGTCGAAGTTGAAATTCATTGCCAATGCAATTTATTTATTTTATTTATTTTTCAATTGGCCTAATTGCCTTACGATACCGTTTTTTACAGCTTTATTAAGGAAAAGCGGATTAATTGGAGAACAACAGATTAGATTGTTTTATAATTTATTTTGAATTTCAATGAATGCAACATGCAAATTATGAATTAGCCTATCCAATTAGGGTTTATGGATGGATAAAAAATTAGATTGATTGGGCTTTGAAATAATTTAGATTAATTTAAATGCGTGATTATTATTATTATTTTTTTATGATGTAGAATTATACAATGAGTAGTAATTCTGAGCCTTCAAGTGATCAACAGAATAATCAAGATGACAATGCTCCATTATGGAGGTTCGTCACGAGAGAAGCGAAATTGGGTAAAGGGGAGGAAATGTTGCTTTTCAATGCAATTTTTGTAGACAAATATACAAAGGGTCATATTATAGAGTCAAGGCTCACCTGTTGAAAATTAAAGGGCTCTAGCTTGCATCTTTTACTAAAGTAACAAATGAAAATTTAGTCGAGATGAAGGGTGACGGAGGAAGCCAACAAAGGGTGAAACAATATAATATCAAGCAAGTTCCTTTACCCACATCACGCTAAAATCTAATTTGAGAATTTTCTTCTAGTGCTAGTGCTAGTGCCATTGATCCAAAAAGGAGAAGTAATCTATCGATCAATCGGTACATTCAATATGGGTGCATGTAAAATAGCCGACAAGGAGATAGCTAGGATGTTTTACACCTGGGGTCATTTTTCACTTTCCTAGAAACTTTATTATGCTCGTGCCTTTAAAAGTGTAAGTCAACTTCCGTGTTATGTCCCACTGTTATACGCATTAAGAACTACATTATCAAGCAGATGAGTAAGAGTGATATTGAGAATTTATTGGATGATCAAGAAGACTTGGAATGAGAAAGGAGTGAGCATTTGCAGTGATGGATGGTCAGATGCTCAAAGAAGACCACTTATTAACATCATGGCGGTTTTAGAAAGTGGGCCAATGTTTTTGAAAGCAATAAACTGTGAAGGGGAGACTAAGGACAAGCACTTTATAGCTGATTTGTTGATTAACACTATACAAGAGATTGGTCCTCAAAAAGTAGTTCAAGTTATAATTGATAATGCTGCAGCTTGCAAAGCAGCAGGACACATTGTGGAAGCAAAGTTTCGGCATATCTTTTGGACCCCGTGTGTGGTTCATACTCTCAATCTTGCTTTGAAGAACATATGTGCACCATCAACACACCCAAGATATGATGATGTGATGGAACAATGTGGTTGGATCTCTCGGGTTTCAAGTGATGCCTCTTTCATCAAGAATTTCATTATGAATCATGCAACGAGATTGTCAATGTATAATAATCATTGCAAGTTGAAGTTATTTTCAGTGGTCGATACACGTTTTGCTTCAACTATTGTTATGCTTAAACGATTTAAGAGAATAAAAAGAGGCTTGGAGCAATTAGTGATAAGTGAAGAATGGGAGATGAATAAAGAAGATGATGTAGTGAAAGCTAAAGAAGTAAAGGATAAAATCCTAAATGAAGACTTTTGGATGGATGTGGATTATATCCTTAGCTTTACAGCTCTCATGTATGAGGTGCTTCGATTAGCTGACACTGACAAACCTTGCCTTCACAATATTTATGAGTGGTGGGATTCGATGATCGAAAAAGTGAAGGAAGCCATTTATAAGAAAGAACATAAAAGTTTCACAGAAAATTCAAGGTATAATTAAGATTCATTAGTTAAATATTTGAGTTTTGATTGAAAGTTTTAATTATATTTGAACTTATATGAATCGTTTTAATTATACTTGTGTAGGTTTTTTGATATTGTGAATGGAATCTGGTGGAAAGATGGACTAAAAGCCACACACACCTTTACATTCCTTAGCTCATCTCTTAAATCCAACATATCTTAAGATTTTAAATCAGTTTTGGATAATTTAAATATAAATGATATTCTATGAAATTTAACTTTTTATAAATTATGTCATAACTCAACTTGTAGGTATTATAGTCAACAATGGCTTGATGAGTCTCATGATCGTGTTCCACCACATCGAGATACGGATGTACTAAGAGAAAGAAAAAAAATGTTTTGAGAGATATTTTTCAAGTGAAGTTGAAAGGAGGCGAGTAAATGAAGAGTATGCTACTTTTTCTGCATCCTTGGAAGATTTTTCTAGTAGCGATTCCATCAATGACAGGTGGTACATGAGTCCTATTAAATGGTGGATTGTTCATGGAACTTCCGCACTAATGCTTCAATCTATAGCATTGAAATTGCTAGGACAACCTTGTTCATCCTTATGTTGTGAAAGAAATTGGAGCACATATAATTTCATTCACTCCATGAAAGTTACACCCCAAAAGAAACAGTGACTGGTTTATGTCCATAACAATCTTTGACTTCTGTCAAGGAGATTTCCAAACTATAACGAAGGTGAATCTAAATGTGATGACTGGAGGAGCATGGTTTCACTCAACACATGGTAATGCTGTAATTTTGAGATTACAAGTAATCTTTCTTGACGAACCCGAACTGAAGCCATTTTATTCGATTTTGTATGAAAATGCTAGTCTTTAGTTTTAGTATTACTTATGTTTGTTTTTTAATATTTGTAAGAAACAATGTTTGTTTGAGCACTTGTTTTTTATTTATCTAAATTGCTTTTTAAGGACAATATTTGTAAGAATAATTATTTTTATTTTATCTTATTATGTCAGGTCCTTGCCGGACCCATAGGAAAACCGCCAACACAATAACAACCAATAATTAGAAAAAAAGGTAGCGTGAATTAAATTCCCTTTACTTGCAAGAACTTACAGGAGGACCACACAAAATATGTGAGCAAAAACAGAAATCAATAGCACACAAGAGACACAATTTGTTTAACGTGGAAAACCCCTTAAAGTAAGGGTAAAAAACCACGGGTCGTCTAGACTAAAGAAATAGCTCCACTATGATCAATAGAGGTACAAGAGAGTTTCCAATAAGTACCAAAAACGGCTATAGCCAACACCTAGAATCAAACACCAATGCTTCCAGAACGCAAAATACAAGAAAAGAAAGACCCTAAAAGCAGAATATAAACCGCGGCGACTTATCTCCCCGCTTCGATATCAGACGACGATCGAACCGCATGTAATGAAGTATCGCTTCCGAACCTGCTGTCCAAAAATCAGCCCGATCTAACGGTGAACGAATCTGCAATTGTAATCTGACAAACGATCCCTAGTGGATGCTGAATCACAGTTTCTTTCTTTCCTCTTCTCTTTACCGCTATATTGCCACAAAATGAGCACACCTTCAGGCCCTAATCTGACCTCTTCTCCACTTAAATAAGTGAGACAAGGGCTCTCACAATGTTGAGCTTTACTCCACATAGAAGGGAGCCCAAACCCAACAAATTTCTCACAACTATAGGAGATGATCACAAACCGCGCATCTCACAACAAACTTCAAACTTCCTCTTGTAATGCCTTAGTCATCATATCAGCACCATTATCATCGCATGAATTTTAGCCAGTCTAATAACTTTAGCATCCAAAGTATCCCGTGATCCAATGATACCATGTCAACGTGCTTAGACTCAATGAAAGCACGAAGTTCTTACTAAGATAAATAGCACTCTGACTATCCACAAATAGTAGATATTTATCTTGAACAACACCAAACTCCTGCAAGAATTTCTTCACCCATAGCAACTCTTTGCATGCTTCGGCAATGGCAATAAATTCTACCTCTATAGTAGACAAAGCTACACACCTCTGCAACCTGGACTGCCAAGTCACATCTCCGTAAATTGAACTATAACCCGAAGTACTTCCCGAATCAATGTCTCCAACCATATCTGAGTCTGAGTATCCCACCACAGTAGGGTTTATCATCACCAAAACAAAGCATCACATTACCAGCACTCAAGATACTCAAATCCATTTTTACAAGATTCCAATGCTCTCTACCGGCTCGACAAAAATCTATTGACCGCACTACCAGCATGTGCTATATCCTGGTCTTGTGCACACCATTGTATTACATCAAACTTCCCACCGCAGATGCATAAGGAACCCACAGATATATAATTTCATCTTCATTTGATGGATCTTGTTTAGAACTCGCCTTAAATGAGTAGCTGAAGAGGAGTGCCACTACCTCGCCTTTTCCATGTGGAATCTCCGCACTCTTTAATGTAGTGTTCTTGTGACGCTCACAACTTTTCTCCTTTCTATCACGGATGATTCTATACCAAGAATCATTTAGCGCCTCCCATGTCCTTATGGCAAATGACTTTCCCACCGCTTCCTTTAACCTCGTCAATCATGGAAACATTTTTCCCAACAACAAGCACATGTCATCAACATATAATAACAGATAATGGTCATCATTAAAACTTTCGACAAAGACATGGTCGGGCGGCCTTCATGTAGCCTTGCTCACACATAATAGACTCAAACTTATACCACGCTTCTGAGTCCGCTTCAAAACCATATAGGCTCTTTCTAAGCCTACACACATAGTCTTCTTTTCCCTTCAACATGAAACCCATCAGGTTGCTTCATATAGATCTCTTCTTCCAAATCACCATGAAGAAAAGCTGTTTTCACATTCATTTGCTCTACCCCCAAATTAAGAGTAACAGCCAAACTCATCACCATTCTAATGGATGACATTTTTACCACATGAGAGAAAATCTCATTAAAATCAACACCCTTCCTTTGACTAAAGCCCTTCACCACTAATCTAGATTTATACCTCGGAGACATAGTGTTACTTTCATGCTTCACCCTATAGATCCACCTATCCAAGGTCTCTCTACTCTTAGGGTACAACTTACCTAAATCAAGTGTGACACAGTAAGGATTTCATCTCATCCTCATTGCATCCAGCCACTTTTCTTTTCTTCACTCCATGGCTCTCCAGAAAAGCACCTGGGGTTCTTCATCATCCGTTAGATCCACATACTCATCGTGAGAATACCTCCTGGGCTATCGTTTCCTCGTCGACCTCCGGCTGAACTTGAGGTGGTCTCGTAGCATCACCCGTATTTTTCATCTTGTGACATGTCATGCTCCTCTTCATCATCATCAATGTGAAACATCTACTTCATATGTGTTGCCGATCACCGACATCACTGGCATCGTATTCAAATTAACAGGCGACGAACAGTTCAAAATCAGCCACACCATCGCTTCCCTCGTGTAGACTTCTCCATCTTGACAATGTCTTTACCGGTTTGATCTTCCATGAATTCTACATCACGCTTCTAACAAGCTTCTTCTCAATAGGATCATAGAACTCAGAATCCAAATCTAACTTCTCACCATAGCCACGAATATGTACGGGGCCTTGACTTTGCATCCAACTTGGATCTTCATCCTTCGGGAACATGCACAAGACTCATGTACCAAAAACCCTTATGATCATATTACATTCTTGCCAAACCAAATTTTGTTTGGCACCTCACTATTCAAAGCAACAACAGGACTAAGATTGATCACATGCACCGCTGTGTACAGTGCCTCACCCCAGAAGTGCTTGGGTAACTTAGCTTCAGAGAGCATACACCTCACTCTCTCAATCAATGTCCTGTTCATCCTCTCTGCCAAACCATTCAACTGAGGAGTTTTAGGAGGAGTCTTCTCATGTGCGATGCCATGCTGCTTACAGTAGATATCAAAAGGTCCACTACCTGCCACCATTGTCAAGACAGATGCATTTCAATTTTCTGTCTCGACGCTTCTCAAATCGAGGCATGAAACTTGAACTTTTCCAACACTTCTGGTCTGACTTCAAAGCATAGACCCAAAGTTTTCTGGAATAATCATCAATAAATGTAACAAAACAAAGTGCACCACTGTATGATTTCACCTTCAAAGGGCCACAAATCTGAATGCATCAATTCAAGTGTCAGACTTTCGAGGAGGATGCTTCAAGGATACTTTGGTTTGCTTACCAATCGGCAATGAGAACATTTCACCACCCATTCTTCAAACCCTAAGCATGTCCTTCTTTGCTAAACACCAACCCTTCTCACCGATATGACTAAGTCTTGGTACACAAAGAAGCCTCTATATCCATAGCATTCACACCGCCACTCAAGAACCAAAAAGCTTTCATTCAATACAACTTCAGAACTCTTTTTCTCGCCTTTGCCACAACTGGGTTACTCAGGAGTTTCCACGCTCCAACTAAAGTGGTTATCATAACCGCATCATCAAGTACCGCACGTAGATCAAATTAGCGGATATCCGGGAGCATGTTTGACTCAGTAGCAACCTATTCTACGCCGGGCTCGCAAACGACATCACCAATCCCAATAACCTCGACACACCATCATTACCCATCTCTCAAACTCCAAAATCACTTGGAGTGTAAGATGAAGAACTCCTTCTGTGTAACATGCAAAGGTAGCACCACTATCAATTAACCACATGCTCTCATCGTGATACAAAATTAAGTGAATTAGGGTCATGAGAATAACAAGATCATCACTGCAAGAAGAGTCACAATAATCACGATCATCATGATCCTTCTTTCGCTACCCTTTTGTCTTTACCTGCTCTTCTTCCATAGAAAATAGCCTTTGGATGTGCCTTATTTTAGACAATAATGGCACTCAATATTCTTTGCATCGAGATCCGACTTGCCCCCTCGCTCTCGCTCTACCACCTTCAACTCCTTTCGCTTCTCCCCTTTTCAAGAACAAGCACTAATGAGTAAATAATTTCGCGCTCTTCCTTCTCATCTCTTCATTAAGAGACCGTCTTTGCCATTTGCAAGGAACAATGCCACTGGGGTAGCACTAATCATGGAAACTCGAAATGTCTCCCCACTTAATCGTAGAGCTATTAATAGAAATAACCCAACACATCATCATCAAACTTGATACCCAGCTGATTAACTCGATCACAACGCCCTTGAAATTCACTCATGCTCAAGAAATGGAGTTCCATCCTTATACTAATTCAACAAAATTCTTCTAACAAGTACAATTTGTTGTTCCTGATGAAGCGCATAAAGGACTCAAGTGTTTGCTACATAGTTCTCGTGATGTCTCATGAGCAATAAGATTATAATGGCTCATCTACAAAGTGTTCGATAAAACCGTGATAATGCCGCTCATGCTCAAAACCCCACTCTTTATCAGACATGGACTCCAGCTTCTGTGCGCCAAAGACAGGAATATGCATATTCTTCACAAATAGCAAGTCCTTCATCTTACCCTTCCAATAGTGATAGTTTGCTCCATTCAAAGATACCATTTTCATATGTGCCTCCATCTTTCAAGAAAGTAGAAAACAACCACTAACAACTTGCTCGACACCACTGACAGTGAAAACCTACCAACACAATAACAACCGAATATGATAAAAGGTAGCGTAATTAAATTTCTTTACTGGGCAAGAACATATGAGGATGCACTAATAAAATATAGAAAGAAAACAAATCAATAGCACACAAGAGACACAATTTGTTTAACGCAAACCCTTAAAGTAGCGCTTAAAACCACCGGGTCGCCCGCACCAAAAAATAGCCCACTATGATCAATAGAGGTACAAGAGAAATTCCAATACCAAGACCAAAACGCACATAGCCAACATCAATCTAGAATCAAACACCAATAAGCTTCCAATGCAAAATAAGAAGAAAAAGAAAGACCCCAAAAGCAGAATATAAACCGCGCAGCACTTATCTCCCCGCCGATATAGTATCGACGATCGAACCGCATGTAATGAAGTATCACGTTTCTCCGAACCTCGCCCAAAATCAGCCCGATCCACCGTGAACGACTGGCATTGTAATCCGAAAACAGTCTCGTGGATGCGAAAATCACAGTTTTCTTTTCCTCTTTCTCTCTCTTTTGTCGCTATATTTTTCACAAAATGAACACACTCTTACGCCTCTAACTAATCTCTTCTCCACTTAAATAAGTGAGACAAGTAGTTTCTCACACAAGCTGTAGCTTTTTACTCCACATAAGGGCCAGAGCCCAAAACCCAACAAGATCCGTGATCCTTGTTTTGAAATTTACCTTGTCCCTGTCCCATCGTGGTCGTATCTCTCGTGGTCAGACTCGTGTCCGTGCTTCTTAGATAGAATGTAGGAGGCCGCCTCATATGATTCTTCACTTCCACCTGCAATACCATCTCTCCAGTCACCGGTACATCTCTGTGCTACATCTCTGTTTGTTTACCGAGAACTGATTACACATCTGAACAAGAAAATCAAGAAAATTTTTATATCTAGAAGAAGAAATTTTGTCTAGAACAAGTAGTGTTAACTCTCTCACGGTCTGCAGAGTAGAGCCAAAGATGAGTCCGGGGAAGCGCAGCAGCGGGAGTGAAGGGGAAGAAGAAGGAAGCGACCTTCACCATGGACTACTGGAAGCCAGTGGAGGACAAGAATATGGACATTGCTTCGCTGGAGAAGTTTCTCCAAGAAAGGATCAAGGTAGGGCCCAGTGACCTTTGGCCACCCATTTATCGTCACTGGGAGAAAAGCAAGATCACAGTAACCTCTGAGAGCAACTTCTCCAAGAGGTAACTCTTGTTTTCACTTGTAATTTGCTCATTTTGTTTCTTTCCTCTGTGGATAATCTATGATTTGATTTCTTCGCCTTTTTTCTAATTGATGAATATGGGTTTGGCAAAAATGTGAAAGCTGTTATTTGATCCTTGTCTGCCAGTTATTATTTTATTTGATGAATTTGGTTGAATTTTCATTGTATTTGTGTAATGGAAAAAAAATTGGCTGAAGTTCAGATGTTGAGGATTATTGATGTTCAGAGCTAATGGCATTTGATATTGAAGGTAAAACAGATGCTTTTTTTTTTTTTTTTTTGTAAAAAGGACATTTCGGGGAAAGCAGGAAGAAGTTTGGAACTTTGAAAAATCTATATCTTTGTGTTCTAGAGATTGAAAAATGCTCAAAGGTCGAATAAAAGATCAATTTTGGTTTCATGCAAAATTTGATAATATATATTAGACTTCAAGTTATTCAAAGGCATTATATGCTTTTCAGTATCTTAGTTAACGGATTTTTCAGTCTCTGTAAATAGTGGGACAAAAGAAAAAGAAAAGAAAAATTCCAGTCAAGGTTGTTTTGTGCTGGGCATTATTGAATTCAATTTGAAACCCCTTGAATTTGTTAGTACAGGGGATCCATAGTTTTCTTCTTAACATTTGCCCATTTAATTTTGGCAATTTGTGGATAAGGATCCAAGTGGTGTGATTTAACTTATATCTTGAGTGGCGTTGAAAGGTTGGTTTAGAGGAAGATGAAAGCAAAGGTTTGCTTTTTACTTAACGCCGAATATAACTCAACTTAATGTTAATTAACACTTAATAAGATGTTTGCTTGCTTAAATATCGCCATCAATGCTACCTTCATCATTGGAGCAAGTAGTGTTTTTGTGAAAATATTTAGAATTTTAAATTTCAACAATAAATCGCGAAAAAGTTTAAAACAAATAAATCGACGCCGAAAAACTATTTGGGGCCTTTCAACAAAAGCTAAAAACAAACGCTAGTTTCATGGTCATCAATCGCTTTATTTCAGGTTCAGGTACTTGAAGTATTTGACAAAAAAAATACCTGAGGAAACACAATGTCCGCGATTGGCTTCGTGTAATTGCATCCAATAAGGACCGAAATGTTTATGAGCTTAGGTACTTCAATATACCAGAGAATGAGGGAGAGGACGAGGATTAAAATTCTGGATTTGTGCTATCTATACACTCCCCCTTTCACTTGCTTCCTTGTATGCCTGCTATTGCCCATTTTGATTCTCGTTTGCTGGATTTCTATGCAGTTCAACAATTTTGTTAACCAAATTTGAGATTCTGAATTATCATCTTGTTAATTTCACCATTTCACAAATAGTTTGTTATCATTTTGTGGTCCAAAAGTTGGTGTTTTTTTTTGGAGGAGTCTCTTTTAATTTATTTAAGGTTCTGATTTATGCACTATGTTTAGCCCGATTCTGTTGAATATGATGTCCATATAGCAGCACAACATTTACATGAGTGATTTTGCCAATCTTTGAACATTTGGATATTGTTTTTGATAGTTAGCGGTGGACATTATTTAAAAAAAAAACAATCAAAATATTAAGTACTTATACCAACAGATAGCAATCCATTAAACTGAACTGTGCATATTGGGGCCATTTTTGAGAATATTTGTTGTCCAGATATAAATATTAGCCTCTAGCTTAATCATTTTCTCATTCTTTTAGCGCATTCATCTTTTTATGTTTTTTTTTTTTTGATAATTGTGGATGTTTGGGTCAGCTTATGCATACCTCTACTAATCTCACGAGGTCTGAAGTTAACGATCGAGTAAACCTCTAAATGTATCAAGGGGATCGAATTGGGCATTGATTTTTCTATGATGATTGACTTGCTTTCAATTTTTTTTTTTTTTTGAGAATTGTACTTTAAGAAATGTTATCTAATACACCTAGGTTCCCCATCAAAAACTCGGTTCTACCCTTTGGTATGAAGTTATGTAATCCCCTCATAATAGGTTTGGGTGATTTACTCAATACTGCACTAAGAACGCGATAAGAATCGAAGAAAAAAACAAGAAGAATACACAAATTTTACGTGGTTCAATAGTGTGTCTACATCCCTAAAAACAACAACTTGAACTTTTCAATATCACTGAAATAGGATTACATAGAAGGATATTTATAATAACCATGGATATGATCAAATTACAAAAATACTCAACTCCGAAACTTGTCCTTTTTTACTCTCATTATGAGCCACATGTCATAACACAGTCCCATTAGAAATATTATTTTTAGGTTTTTCACTCTTTTTAGATACAAGGCAGGGTTGTACTAAGTTAGGTTTATATTGAAATGTTAAAAGTTTAGTAACCTTTCACTTTAGATGTAAATCTCATCCAACCAGCACTAGCAAATTTGTTAGGAGTATAATAAAACCTCCATTCGATGATTGATAGAGCAATTTGTCGCCCTGGTTGATGGCGATTGCCCCTGAATTCAAATTATTGCTGGTTAGTGAATACGTTAAATGCAATTTACATGTATTTTACATGAGCATTTAACAATAAGTTTTACATGAACTTGTATTATACATATGTTATTTGTTCCATCTCAACTTTATTAGATTACTTATACCATTTCAAGTATTTCAATTTGATTAAGAGCATTGAGATATTGGAGGAAAATTAACTGTAAATAAACTAACAAAGAAAATTTTTCTTGTAAAAGTTCTACAATGGTATTTGAAATTCAAGAGAGACAGCCAATTGTCGGGATTTTTAGATGATTTATTATAGCTTGGAGGAAATCAGGGTAAATTATGTTTTAGGTACCTAAAAAGGACCTAATTTACTTATCTGGACTTAGTTCTAACAGTAATTGTATCCAACAAGGACTGAAATGTTTATGAGCTTAGGTACTTCCATATAGCAGAGAATGAGGGAGAGGACGAGGATTAAAATTCTGGATTTGTGCTATCTATACACTCCCCATTTCACTTTATTGTTGTTTGTTGGATTTTTATGCAGTTCAACAATTTTTTTAACCAAATTAGAGATCCTGAATGAAGGAAAAACACACAGCGGAAGCATGGATCAAGCAATATGATTAAACATGCAACTGTATCTAAAATTCAATATTAAATAAAATTACCCATGTAGATTCATGGATCCAACTAGACTTCTAGATCACGCACCAACCAAAGAATCTACACCGTCGTATCTACGCTATCAAAGACGCAACCAATGATCAGACTGTCCAATTCTACAGATCAAGAATTCAGACCGTCCACTTCGCATCTACTCTCGTGGGTGTATGGATGTGCGCGTAAGACAACGAATCGTGACGTAGAACTCGACCTGTAATTACGAGAAAAAACCAAAATAATGTAAAAATTATTTTTCTTGTTCTCAGATTCTCAAAAATGGTATTTAAAAAAAACTCGTTATAAAAACCTTAAAACCCATTACATCGCTTTAACAATCGCTCATATAATAAATTATATTTATTATAACAACCTGCTCATAATAAATTATATTTATTATAAACCGTTCATAATAAATTATATTGCATATAAATAACTGCTCATATAATAAATTATATTTATTATAAATTTATACTATGGTATATATTTGAGAATACTAAGTGGACCCAAGAGCACATAATTGCTAACAATCTCCCACTTGCCTTGAGGCAATCTGAGCATAAGCCCCAAACTACGTAACTCAACTTGCCTCTATGGGCTCCATTATCGATACGTAGCCCGCCACTTTCCCCGAGCTAGCCCCTGCATCCAACGGCTTATTATTAATTGGCTACCTCTATAATCAAAAGCAATTATCTAATCCGGCGCCACTCCACTAAAGGCCCGAGTTGAACTCCAAAATTAATAATATTGATATATATATTAATTTCCTCCATTGTAAATATCGATAATTAATTGATTATATTTTCTCAATATCAATTAATTATTTTAATCTCTTGATTTAACAAATCTCTAATGGATCAAATGCACCGGCTGACTTCATTACATCTAAGTACCGAAACATATCAAGAGGATATTTTCATACAATTTCCATTTTTTTTTTTTTATTTATTTCATAAATACCGGTAATTAAACAATCACGTTCCTAAATCATCTAGGTATTGGGCCGTCAAAGAATTCTCACTGAGACATACACCTGAAGATCCCTATAATTATTCAATTACCTATTTAAAATAAACTCGTGGATTGAGAGAAAAATAATCAAATACTTGAGATTTAATTCTTCGTAAAATTTAACTTAATCAAATCTTTCTTGATCCTATCAATGCAAACATATTCGCACCAATATTTTATAATAAACTACATTGCATTATTTCATAAAATATTGCGCCTAAATAAAGCTAGCCCAACTTTATTCAATAATCGGGTGGATCTTATTCATTAATTATGAGAACTTATGATCATGTCTTCCACACGTATCCATACGCACTACATAATCGATAATTAATCTGGACCCAATACTAAAAATACTAGTGTGCACAAGGTGAAATTAATACCTCATTGGGAGTTTTATTAACACAGTAGTAAATACAATAATTTTATTTGTCTTCACATAAAGCTCAAATAAAAAACTCCCACTAGTCCTAAAATAAGTCCTGTAATCCTCCTAACACCCATAGAATCTACATGTCTTTCAAAACTTTGAACGTGCAGAGCCTTTGTGAATGGGTCCGCCAGGTTTTCCTCTCGACGCTTATTTCGTAACCACGCGCTCCTCGCTCAATGATGTCTCACCGCGTACTTCCTCTCAATGTGTTTTTTGTTTCTTGTGATACCTTGTCTCGACTCCGTATACGCCCCACCGCTGTCACAAAGAAAGGGTAATGGGCCAACTCGCACTGTGGGTATCACCGAAGATCCATAATGAACTTCTTCACCCACACAGTTTTCTTAGTCGCCGGCAAAGAACATATTCGGGGCTCGTATAATCGCTACACACGCCTGCTTAATACTCCTCCAACGCATGCCCACCATATGCTGTAAACACATAAACTGCAGGTAGATTTCCTGAGTCAATATCCCCTTGAAGTTCGGGGAGTCCGTGGAAACCAATGGTTTCAAACTCCCACCGGGAATATACTAGCATATAATCTCGCTCTCCTTAGATACTTAAGTATATGCTTTATCGTTAATCCAAGAAATTTTTCAACGATCGATTGATACCGGCTTACAACTCCACTACGCATAATGCATATCTGGCCTCAGACATAACATTAAGATACATGAGACTACCTACAGCCGAGGCATAAGGTATCCTACTCATACGTTCTTTCGGCTCAGGAGTTTTTGGTGATTGCTCCTTAGAAAGATGAATTCCATGTCTAAAGGGTAAGGATCCCCTTTTGGAATTTTCCATGTTAAACCTGACAAGAATTTTATCAATATAAGAGGCTTGAGGATAGTGCCAACAACTTATTCTTCCTGGCCTCGTATAAGTTTGATCTCCAAGACTAGTTGGCTTCTCCCAAGTCTTTCATTTGAAACTCCATGGTAAATCCACCTTATTACACTGGACAACACCTTGTTTGTCAAAGCTCCGATTAACAATATGTCATCTACGAAGGACTAGAAAACTACCTTTCGTGCTTGGATTCTTTTAGAACACAAGGTTCATCGTGGCTTTTCTCAAACCAAAAGAAGTAATGGCCTCTGGACAACCTGATGTTCCATGATCCGGATGTTTGCTTAAGTCCATAAATGGACCTTGCAACTTGCATACCTTATGTGTTCTTTTGCCTTTAGCTTTGAACCCTTTCCGGTTGTCGACGTAGATGTCCTCATTTAAATTGCCATTTAAAAGGTCGCTTTTTGACATCCATCCCACAAATCTCGTGACGAGACTAGGCAATACAAATAAAAGAATCCTGGATAGATTTAAGCATGGCTACTCGCGAAAAGGTTTCTTCATAATCTATCCCCGGGTATAGCTCGCCACCAATCTAGCTAAGGTTTCCACCTTATCCGATCCTCTTTTTCTCTTGCAAATCCACTATAATCTCTATTGGCTTTACCCTTGGGTGCTCTACAAGAGACTGTGATTAATTGGAATAATATAGATCTCCATTTCACTAGCCCATGGCTTTTTGCCACTCGTATATCCACATCTTCTCCAGTTGCTTCTTTGTAATCGGGATGGATCATCTTGATCACAATAGCAATAACTTGGGGTAAGACTCGCTCTAGCAAGACATATCTCTTGTGCTTCCATTTTACTCATTTACTACGACGTAAGCTCCATCAAGCCAGATCTGTTCTGAGCCCAAAGGTGGCCATAGTTCCTCTCAGACTGCTCTTTCGGTTCCGGTTCCACATGTATTGATCTGTTCCAGACTGTGTCTCCACTGCTTGTTCACCGTACATTTTCCCTCTTAACACATGAGTAATCACAGCTAGAGGCCACACTCGTGGTTCGGGCTTGTTCTGAGCGAGTCAAGCCTCAAGAATTATTTTACTCTTTGTTTGAACATATATAGTTTCCTCCAAAAAAGTCACAGGAGTACTCACAATAACCTTATCCAAGGACTATAAAAGGGCCCACCTCTGCCTTTGTGGTAGCCAACAAACATGCAAACCCCGACGCGATTCCAACTTATTTGGATCCTTTCTTAAGACATGTGCAGGAGCACCCCATATTCTGATATGGCTTAAACTAGGCTTGCGCCTTCCACACCATAAGTATGAACCGCTTGTATGAACTAAATCTCGGTAAGATACATTGCGCTTCTACATATCCCCAAAACGATATAGGTAGATAACTAAGCATTGGACTCTCACCATATCCTCAAGAGTTCTATTTCTTCTTCAATCCATTTACTGGTGTTCTGAAAATGAGAACAAACATCCTCTGAGTCAAGTAAGACTTAAACTCTCCAGATAGGTGGTTCACCACCCTGGCCAGACCGAAGCTCTGATATGGAGTCCTAATTCGCTTTTCTCGCTCAGCTCTTATACTCTCGAAATTTAGTGAAAGTTTCCAGACTTTGGCGATTAGGTAAATATATCCATAGTCTCAGTAGTCATCCCAGAAGGTGACAAAATACTCATACCCTCCTTCCGCTTGACATTTATCGGGTCCGCACACATCAAGATGCACCACCCCAATGTTTGTCATACGATATCCTTGGCTTCTTTAAAGGGCCTTTTGGTCATTTTACCTTCCAAACAAGATTCACATACTGGTATAGGTTCAAAGTCTAGGGAAGTTAAGATCCCACTTTTTACAAAACCATGAATCCTATTAGGATTAATATGACCTAATCGCAAATGCCAAAGGCAATGCTTTCATTTGAAACTTTCCTTTCTTGGCTAGTGATCATGCTATCAACAATTTCGTAATTAAAACATCATAGGACATAGGACTTAAATAATAAAGACCATCTATCAAATCACCGTACAAATAACTAAGTTGAACTTATTAAAATAAAGGAATTAAATTCCACCGTTAAACCTTGTTCAAATAAAACAACTAATGTGAAATTAAATTCCTTTTAAAATCCGGTACATATAAACAAATTACTAAACATAAAGTCCTATCATTATTGAAAATAATTTACTTGTCCTAATGCTTTAACGGAGACATGTTCTCCATTTCAAGCTCAAAAACCTCTGCTCCTCGTCCAACCAAGCTGGGGTTCGGTCAACTAATCGCAAAGAGTAAATGCACATGGTTAGTGGCTCTAATCAATGATCCATTTCATTATAATTCTCCACTAAACAAGCTTCAACTACATTTAAATTACCCATACCTGCTTTTGGCAACTGAGGGCAATTTCGCCCATGATCTTCCATTCCGCATCACACTTGCCTTCTAGCTTCTTCCATAGCTTGGTTTTGCAACCCGGTACCTGACCCTTCGCTGTTCTATTCTTTTCCCACCCTTTAGGTTTCTTTGGGCTTGAAAGTAGAACTCGCCATATGAACACCGCCGACTTTCCGAAAGCCCTTCTGCATTTCTCAAGTTCACGCATCAACTCAGAGGAGTTAGATCCATCTGTTCATATTATAATTAACTTTAAACCGAGGAAACGATCGTAGGATTCAACATGAAATCAATTTGGGACCTTTGCTCCATCTTCATCCCCAACACTTCAAATTGGACGAGATGCGACATCATTGCATAAATGATCCCTCACACTTCCCTACCATTCTAGTGTTCATTATAGCCCTAATCAGTACTCGCCTTAAAGAACTTGTTGATTGCGCAACATCTTATCGAGTCCGGATCATTTCGCTCCACTGAGATGAGACATCCTGGTCTTTCAAAATGACTAGCAACACCGGGCAAGAATATAGCAAATAACTCCGATATATTTGCCTCGTCTCGCTTCATAGTCTTCTTTTCTCGACTTGGTCGATGCATTTGTCGCGGGCTCATTGGGCTTTGGTGTGAAGAACAAACTTCGCTTCAAACCAGTAACAATGTTATTTCATTCACTATAATTATTTCATCCATAGGCTTTTTGACTCAAAATCATTGCAAGTAAGCAAATGATGCCATTTTCGAAAAATACACACTCAGTATTAAAAACGTAATATCTACAATAAACATAATCTTAAAATTTAGTTAATCCTAAAACTATTTTCTCGTTTATTGTAAACAATTATTTGGTTTCATTATAACACTTACGCGGCAAGATATTATAATGAACTACTTTGATCATGAAATGATTAGTATCCTACTGCTGGTTCCCGTGAAAGATGGGAGTCATAAGGACTACTTAAATCCCACCTTCTTAGACAGAACTTTCCTAGATAATACATAATCATTTCACTCTAATTGTTTCCAAAACTTTGGGCACTTAATAAAAATATCATAGCCTCTGGAGGGTAATAATTAAATTGCTTGGAATGTTTTTAACCATTGTTTTAATTTCAAAATTATCTTTAATATCCAAGATTGCCGACGTTGGGCCGAACAATCTTATTAAAATTTTGAAACTTAATTGAGGTCTAATCCAATAAAATCCAACCATGTTTATCCGTTGGGGCATCACATGATCATTTTATTATTAGACCCATTAATGGAGCTCTTAGGGTTTAAAATTAATTAAATTAATTAAAACCTTCACTATTCAATATTTTAAATAATAGGGATTTTCTAAAATTATTTCAAAAAATAAAATAATTTCCATACAATTATTAAACTAGATAATAGAATCATAATAATTATTATGCACATGTAATTATCATTGATGCAAATTTATATGGCACCACCTATTCTATATGGCATGTTATCACATAAAAACATGTTATAAGCATATAATTTTAAACCATCCACAAAAACATTAATTAAATAACCCAATCCAGTTTTCCTAAAAATTAAAAATCGGCCTATTACAAAATATCCTAAGGTTCTTGGGTCCAATTATTTTAGTTTACAAAGGCATAAAGGCCCAAAACTAAAATAAATTAAAACCCTAAAACCCTAACATGTTCTAATTTGAAGGGTAGTAGGTCCCGCCGTCCACCAAATCAAAACCGCCTGTGGAAGAACCACCATCGCACGACGAGCCGTGTCACGGAAGTAGCCGCCAAAACGACCATGACGCGTCTCATCGCCGCCAAAGACTATCAATGAAATAGACCACGCGCAGAACTTCCACCGGCTACAGAAGCGCCAAAGGATGACAAGTTTCAAGACCGCCGATCTCGGTCCGATCGCCTCCTCCTCCTCTAACGCTTCACGGTGGTCGCTCGAGATGGTGTCCAGATCTTCTCCTATTTCCAAAATAATGAAGGGTGTACAGATTATGTGATTTGAAATTTAAAATACAACTATTTTTAATTAAAAAAATGTAAATAATAATAACCAGAAGGAAACTCCGATCTATGACCAAATTCTCCCTGCTAAACCCAAAAAATTAATACAATCAAAAATCTACTATGGACGAAAAGGAAAACCATTAAAATAATACATTCATTCATTTAACAAAAATCATAAAATTAATGATCTAATCATGCGATCTAACAAATAGAACCTAGGTGCCATACTAAATCAACATTTAAAAATTACATGCATTATTGAATACCTAGATACATATCTAATCACAAGACGCTTCGATACCATTAATCAGCGAAAAACACATTTAAGCATGGATCAAGCAATATGATTAAACACAGAATCGTATCTAAAATTCAATATTAAATAAAATTACCTATGTAGATTTATGGATCCGTCAACTAGACTTCTAGATCGCCCACCAACCAAAGAATCTACACCGCTGCATCTACGCGAACAAAGACGCAACCAACGATCTACACCGGTCCAACGGCTGTATCAAGACCAGACCGTCCGATCTTCCAGATTCATCCTCGTAAGGGTATGGATGTGTGTGGGCACACGAATCGACGTAGAATCGAATCTTGGGGAACACTTGCAGGAAACCAGCACGTAAAAATTCTTCTTTTTCTCGCTCGCATTCTCAAAAAATGTACGAAAAAAACTCAAAGCAGTAAAAACCTTAAACCCATTACATCAAGGAATAACTGCTCATATAATAAATTATATTTATTATAAATAACTACTATATAATAAATTATATTTATTATAAAAAAACTGTTCATATAATAAATTATATTTATTATAAATAACCGTTCATATAATAAATTATATTTATTATAAATTTATAATTTATACATATATTCGGTATCATCTGGTAGGGACCTTAAGAGCACATAATTGCTAACACTCGAATTGATCATCTTGTTTCACCATTTCACAAATAGTTTGTTATCATTTTGTGCTCCAAAAGTTGGTGTTTTTTTTGGAGGAGTCTCTTTTAATTTATTTAAGATATGATTTATGCTCTATGTTCAGCCCGATTCTGTTGAATGTGATGTCCATATAGCAGCACAACATTTACATGAGTGATTTTGCCAGTCTATGAACATTTGGATATTGTTTTTTATGGACATTCTTTTCCCAAAAAAACCAATCAAAATATTACATTGTTTGCCTAATGCTTAAAATCGTAGTTTCAAAATGATTTTTAAAATATGTTAATACAATTTTAATGTTTTCTGAAAACTATTATTATTATTAGAATTTAGTGTTTTCTACGTTTTATGTGTTTTTCAAAAAAAAAAAAAAAAAACCTATGAGGTTTTCTTTATTTTTGAGAACAGAAAATGGTTTTCAAAAACAAAAACCAAATAGAGACTTAGTAACTTTGCCAACAGATAACAATCCATTCATGTTATTTAATAAACCCTAGGTTCTCCATCAAAAACTCGGTTCTACCCTTTGGCATTAAGGTATTATGATAGGTTTGGTAGCATTACTCAGTCCCGTTAGAAATATTATTTTTAGTTCTTTGATCCTTTACATATACAAGGCAGGTTTTTACTAAATTAAGTTTGTATTAAAATGTTATTGTAGGATATGATTTAATTAACCTAGATCACCATGTTAGAATACAAAACATAATTTTAAATTCGGTAGAATATGAATATTATGTGACTGATTCGAATCCAATAACGCCTTCGACGCTGAAGGAAGACTCGCAAAGAAACGACCTCAAGATCTCAAGATCTTCTCCGAATGGCCCTTGATGACACTCTGGCTTAAATGCATCGCTCTCACTCGGCTAGAGTAAAAGAATCGAATCAGATGGTAGAACGATAATACGTATCCTTAGGGTTTAGGATGACTCGGTTCTCTTTATATCGTAGCTTCGACCACGGCCCTTCCTATTACGGCGGCCATACTCACCCCACACACTCATTGTACCCCATATTTTTATTAATCCTAATAATAATCTCACTAATTGTGAATCGAATAAATCCAGCTAATAAATCCAATTAATAAAGCCCACTTTACGAAAAATCTACCGCTTATTACTTTATATGTAAATCTTTAACCAGCACTAGTAAATGTGTTAGTAGTATTAACCTTTCATATTTAGGCTTACATGAGATAAAAAGCTCAGATCAACGATGATTTTTATTATTATTAATTATTTATTAATTTTAATTTTAGTCCAAGCCCAAGTTCATTCTTTCAATTTTATTCGCATTCTTTCAAATTTGTTATTCCGCGATCGGATGCAAGTTTTGATTTTCAATCATCCCTTTCCCAAAACCCACCACTGCCACTGCTACTTGGAGTTCTTCTTCACCATCACCTGTCGCCGACATCGGCAATTCGTGTCACCGTTCATCCTCCTCCTTCTGCAAGCTTGATTTTCTGGCGTCCTTTGCCGGACGCCGCCGCCCTGCACCCCAGCCGCCGTTTCCCTTCCTTTACAATCAGATCTCGTCGTACTCCACGTCCAGCTCGTCAAGGAAGCGGTGTGCCGGCTTCCGACCACCACGAGAGAAGAGCTGTCCGTCGAGCCACGCGCCGCCGCCGGGGCTGACGGATTGCCCGACGATCGCCACTTGTACGGAGGGATTCTTGCTGAGCTCGTACGCGCAGGAGGGCCTAGCGGAGCCATAAACGACGACGTCTAATGGCGTTCCCAAACTCGCCCTCTGTCTTCTTTTTCCCGTCAACCAAACACCAAACAGTTGCAAGGTCTGATTTTTCTTCTTCTTCTGTTGCCGACGTCGCCAAGGAGAACCCCGACGCTGCCGCTGTTGCTGCCTCCGTTCGTTTCTCTTGGCGTCGAACTCGAGGGAGTAGTGGTACTTCAAAATAGTCCAGTCAAACACATAGTCAAACTGGAATTCTTTATTCGTGAAGGAATTCTAACCACATAGTCCATTTGGGTCCATCAAACTGGAATTCTTTATTCGTCAAGCTGTGATTTTTTACCAAGATAAGGAATGCAGGTGTCCTAAAGGTTCTTCAATGGTTATATTTTCTTTTACTTCGAAAATTTAGTTAATATTTGTAATATTTAAATATATTTTATTTGGATTATTTTAGGTTTTAATTTCTGATAAACATAAAAAAAATATTAAAGTTTTAGAAAAGGTAAAGACATCCAAGGTGTGGACACGAGTCCCAAGTTTAATGTAAGGTAACAAAAACACTTAATTATAAAAATTTAAAAAAATAAAAGAAAATGGATTGAAGTAGAGGTTCAACAGTCTTAAAAGGGGATGTAAAAAAAAAAAAAAAAAAAAATCCTAAAAAGAAGGTTTTTATAGTATTCTATTCCGGCTACTAATTGTAGATTATTTGTAAATTTTAGTCAAATTTTGTTAAGATGGTCTATAAATATCGCTAGTGGTGAAATTTTTTAAAATCGTCTTGCATCTTTAAGCATTTATCATTTACAATTTTAATTTAATTTATTTAAATAGCAAAAAACAAAATTAAAATGAAACGAATATTTTTTTTAAATAATATAAAAAACATAACATCTTAACATCACTATATCACAATACATCTGAATACTTTCAACATTTTACAAACCACTTATACTTGCAAAAAGTTTCAATATCTTATACATTTAAAACGTATTTTCAATCCACATGCATTCTATATGAACATTTCTGCAATAACATTGACATGAAGTTGTAATATAATATTATTATTTTATGTATCCCATTTCAACAATTACAATTTGATGGGAATGATGGATTTAGAGATAATTTTAATTTCATTACTAGGATATTGGAGGAAGATTAAAAATAAATATTGTGAATACCATTACGACCTCCTCTGTTACACCAATGTTTGTCTTCCGAGAAATTATTACACTGAACAAGAAATTTTTATACTGCAAAATTTATAAACACAAGGGGAAGAAGGGAGAAGTGTAGTAATGGGATCCAAGGGGAAGAAGGGAGCAACTCAGCTAAGCCAACACGGCTCGTTAACCAGATTGTGCCATTAAAAATAAACCGATTATTCGTTTTGGATTTGTTATTTATATAAACAAAAAAACTAATCATCAATATGGTTAACAAAATCTTCGATTAACCATTTTTTCAGTTAACCATAAATCGGTTTTTAGTTAACTATAACCAACATAGTTAAATTTGTAATATATCAAAATATTTACCAACAACATTTTGGCTTTAGAATTTTTTATATATAAAGCCACAAAAAACCAATTAGTAAAAATAATGTGCAAAATATTTAATTTTTTATTTTTATAACGTGTAAAAATAATTTAATAATTTTCTTTCAATATATTTCTATTCATTTTAAATTGTTTTCAAGAATCCAACATTTTATAAGATATATGCATATCTCATAAATAATATCTTTGGAAATAAGGTATCACAAAATATTTAAAAATAAAATTCTGTCATAGTTTAAGAAAGTTTATACATTCCAAAAGTACATTAATGTTAGCAAACAATTAAAACATAATAAAATAATGTCATATCAAACAAAACAACAACTTAATAGAATTGTTTCACTTAAAAGGACAAGAACTACTTCTTGATTCTCCCTTCGATTTGAATGCATTCATGGGCGCAAACACATTCTCTTCTTGTTGACCTATATATACATTTATTTTTATAATATATATATATATATATATATATATATATATATATATATAATTTTAGTATAATATTAGTATTTTTTATTTTTCATTTGGTTAACCGAAACCACGGTTTTTGTATTTTATAAATTTAAATCTACAATATGCTTGTTTTTTTCACTTAACGCCGACAATGTAACTTTTTTCGTAGCCTATCGTCGAATAAGACTTTGTCAAAGATTAAGATAAGCTTGCTTTTGTTTTTAAACACAAAGAATGGAAGTGATGACGACAATGCACAAATTATTTAGCTTCGTCCCGTCGTCTTAATTGCCAAGACATGCTTAATTTAATTTTAATATCGGCTTTTAACTTATTGAATATTTTCAACCGACACGGCATGATTGTTACTCTATAAAACCCTTAAAATTAAATTTTCAAAATGACAAAAATGTTAATAAAAATAATAAATCGCCATATGTCATGTTTTGTGGTACCTCAGATCTTGATAACGAAACGAATCGAAGGTTATAAAATTGCCTCAAGGAATCTAGTAACTCAAAAGTTTCGTCGAATTCTGAGACAAACAGAATTTTTTCGATTTTCTCGATAAAATTACAATGACTGCAAGACGCAGATTTTTTCGACAAGGCTGTAAAACTGACCGAATGAAGCAATATGAACCATATCCAAAATAATAATAAGCCCCGCCCGATTATATTGCTTAAAATATTTTTTATTATTTTATTTTTATACTTTAATATAAATAATAATTATTATTATAATGTTTTTAAATAAATAATTTATAGTGGGCTCATAATATTTTATTTTTATGAAAATAGTTAATTTTACTATGTAATAAAAATGGCAAAAGCAAATATAAAAAATTAAAATTAAAAATAAAAACAAAATAAAATGTAAACGGGGAGAGTTGAGAATTTCTTCTATCTCTCGCCCCATTCTCGCTTAATTTTTTAAACGGCATAAAATCCTGAGACTAAAAATAACGGGCCGGCCTGGATGGGACCGCCTGCTCCAAACCCTGTCATTCCCTAAGAGCCAGATATCGCAACTCTTCTTTTATCGACAATGATCGAGCTTTTTCTATTTTTATGAAATGATTTTTCTCGAATGTGTTTCAAATATTTTACCTTTTTTCTTATTCGTAACTTTTTAAAAAAATTTCACAGAATAAGTTATGAAAATTTTAAAAACAAATGTTTTAATGTTGAAAGCTATTCAGCCAAGATTGCTCAAAAACAACGCCACCTAAAAACCGAACGAGAATTATATAAAATAAAACCAACTGATTTGTTTAACCTATTTATATTGCCATGGGAAGGACTGCCCTTTCCTCTCCTTTCCTTGTAGGGTCAGGTAGCATTAGTTCAAAGTCCCATAACCTTTCACTTTTTGTTCAAAATATCATCCAATTTAGTTATTTATTTTTTTGAATTGTCATCCAATTTATTTTTTAACTGTCATCAAATTTTTTCTTAAAAAAAAGGATGTAGTGAAAATCATATTTAAATCAGCACCCATCATAAAGATTAAAAAGCGTATCAAAACTGGGTTAGAGTATAATCTTGGTTGGTTACCTAATTTTTAATGCTTTTAAAAATTGCAAAATTGAAACATTAAGAATGTATTTTCTAATATATTAAGAGTGTAAGTTTCAAAAAATAAAAATAAAAACATATTAAAAGTGTAGAAGTGTCAACGACGACTACCTCAATGGCTAAAGGGTTGGACAGGGCATTGGAAGGGACAAAGTTCGAATCTTTATAAGAATAAAATACTATAACAATATAATGCAAATTGGTGTCAAAAGAAATGTAGAAGGAAAAAAAAAGTACGATGAATATATCCTTTCAATCAATTATTCATCTATAAAAGGTCTAATAATAAAATTGTCTTTACTATTTTTGATATCTTCTTTTTAATTTGGAAATTATAAAATAAATGAGAATTATAAAACAAAAAATAAAATAAAATAAAAATCAATTTTCTTTGAGGGTTCTTGTGTTGTTTTTGCCCAAAATTACATTGGGCTTTCACCTACTTGAGCCAAATGATTAGCCTCTCTTCAAGGCAGGTTCTTTGCCAACCATTATGTCAAAGGTATTCCTACACCACAATTATTTCATTGCCTACCCATGGAGATTGTGACATTGATTAAAATATATAAGTACTAAGGATTATGTTATACAGCAAAATATAATAATTATGTTTTTCTTTAAAATTATTATCATATAAACATTAAATAAATATAGACATCCAGAGGCAGTTCATATTTATTTTTATAATAATTATAAATATTAAATGTGAAATAGGTATATAGAGAAAATTAATTATCATAATTTTCTTCCATTATAAATATGCGTAAAAAGTTCAATATTCTATATAGTATATTGAATAAAACCCGAAATATTAAGATATTTACATTTATTTTTATGGAATCGTGGATCTCATATTTTTTTGCTATTATAAACGGTTTGAAGTCGCCACTTATTTTTGTTTTATTTTAAAAGGGAAAATAAAATAAGAAAGGAAAAACTCTAAATGTGACTACTCATAAGAAAATGCAGGTATGAGAAAAATTGAGTCTAAGTCCTAGGGTACGATAAAAGAGTAGCACTTCTAAAATAGGGTCTTTACTAAACAAACTAAGGAAAATGTAGTTTTAGGTTAATCGATCAACGGATACCAAAGACAAACAATAATAATACAATAGCTCACTAGACATATAAGCCTAAATAGATAGATAAATAAATAAATAAACAAGCAAAGTTAGACAAAAAAAATGTGTACCTGAACGACATATCCGAAACGCTATCAATTAGAAACAATGTTAGTATAATAATAAAATACAAAATATTCCCAATCAATTATAAATTGGGTCATAGATTAGATGTCAAATTATTTATTCAAATGATACATGGAATGTCGGGCCCCATCAAAACTCATTTATCTTTTACACAAATTAATTCCACAAGATTCTATTTTATAGGAATGGTAGAATTAATCACGTGTTTAAAATTTTTGAAAACTGATTTGAAATTGAAGTTTTGAAAATTTGAAGTTTGAAATTGAGATTTTGAAAATCGAGGATTTTTAAATAAAATTTGAAATTTGAGAATTTTGAATTGGAGATTTTGAAATCGGATTTTAATTAGAAATTTGAAATCTGCACTGAAAATTGAAATTAGAAAGATTCAATTCTCAAATCGGGAATTTGTACTTTGAAATTGGAAACTCTGAAAAAAAAATTGGAAATTTGAAGACTTGAATTTTGAAATTTGTACTTGAATCTTGAAATCAAGAATGTATAATTTTAAAATTGGAAACTTGAAATTTTGAAATTTGGGTACTTGAATTTTAAAATCCAGAATTTATGATTTTGAAATTGGGCACTTGGAGTTTTGAAATTGGAAATTTGGGCACTTAAATTTTGAAATCAGGAGTCTAAAATTTTGAAATTGGAAATTGAAGGACTTTAATTTTAAAATTTGAGCACTTGAATTTTGAAATTAGGTGTTTGTAATTTTGAAATTAATAATTGAGGGATTTGATTTTATAAATTGTGAATTTGAAAATTTGAATAAATTAAGAACGGGAGCTTGATGGGATAAAGGACTGGTCAAATGACCTAATGGGTTGATTCAAGGGCCTACCAATTTGTTCAAGGGCATGATTGAAATGGTCTAACGGGTTGATCAAATGGCATAGTCAAAGCTTAAAGGAATAGGTTTGAAAGAAAATGGGTCATTATTAATTAAAGTGATAATAATAATAACATGAATCGCTAAAACAATCATAATATATAATAATAATGCATAATAATAAAGTGAGTGAGAGTTAATTTACTCGAATCAACCTAAATCATGAATAATTATGGGAATAGAATAAATAAAGTAAAATAAAAAAAACTAACATGTAAAACAGAATCATAAATGAACATGGAAATCAACACACGTCAGATCAACCTCAAATCAATACAAACAATCAATAGACACAAAATTGAATAAATATAAATACAAGGGATAAAGTTAAGTTTGAGCCCAAATGACTATATAAGATTTGTAATAAGGAAATCAAGGAAAAAAAAAAAAGGACAAGCAAACAAACGAGATAGCTAATAATCGAGATTAGTAATCATGGACAGAAATCAAAAGAATAGATAAGGAAAAAAAAAAGAAAAAGAGATATGAATATGGATAAAAAATAGAAGAAAAATATAATATAATAATAACATGAATCAAGGTGAGCGAGAGAAATATAATAGCATAAATATAATATGAAAGTAGAAATACAATTTAATAGCAGAAAATATTGGGACTTAGCAGAAAAAACAGGTTCACCCAAATTTTAAATCCCCAGGTTCAAACAACAAAATAATATTGCTAGAACATGACATTAAGATGATCAATATTGGAAGAAAAGAATGGTCCTAAAAAAAATGAAAACAATAAAAAACAATCCAATTAGAAAATCAAAACATATTACGGGTAGTAGGGAAATCATGAGCAAATATTACAAAAACAGAAAAAACAAGGACATCTATATACATAGAATCAAAAGAAAAGGAAAACAAATGGAGTATTACAAAGAGAAACTTCCTTGGGCGTATTGCACTCCACCTTACCATTTGCAGCAGTCCAACTTTAATGCATCTCTTATCATCTCATTGCCTTTAGAAAATGAAATCATGGCCTAGTCTTGTCTAATAATAAATGAAGTAGTTATTGTGTTTTAGGTCAATCAACCTCCTTCACTCTCATTTTCTTAAGGCATTTTCAAATGAACTCAATAATGAGACTAGGTGTACTTCGTGAAAACCATAACATGGAAATCATACAATGCCAAAGTATTCTCAAATAAATAAATAAAAAAGCAAGGCAATGTAGATGAATCCTATAACATCATTAGCAATGTGAGTGGGAAGTTTACTTAAACAGTGAGGTGCTTACTAATATGTGCTACTCCGAAGGAAGAAAATGTCGAAGGGGAAAGAAATAGTGAGGTGGAAAGAAATATGGAAAAGATATTTTGAAGGTAAGGAATTTCCATAAATTATCTGTGAATTTCAGTGAAATTTCTAGGAAATTTCGGTTGTGTTTGATGGATTTTATAGTGGAATTCACCAGAACATACAAAAAGTGCCGAAATTTAATATCTGTTCAAACGAAAAATGGATCTCCTAGTTCCCTGGATTCTAAGTGAAATTAGATTGCATACATTGATTCGAAAACTAAGAGGAAACTTAACGAACTAGCTTGAAAAATAAAAGATTTCATTATATAATTGGACTGAAAATCAAATGCTGAAGTAAGAAATCTTTGAAGTAACAAAATGCTTGGAAATAAAAACATATAAAACTAAGCTAAGAATCTGGAAAAGATGGCTGCTAAACTTGTAGAGATGCTGAAATGCTCTTACTCGGTTTTTGAGTGTTCAATCAACGATCCTTTTGCTATGATGCTTTGATTCCCTTTTATAGAGGTTTTGGTGACTACCCATGTTCCCTTCTTCACATTCTTCCTCAACTGTCGTCCTACTCTCCCACTAGGGTCAACTGCTTCATTTAACTCCTCTGGAGAAACTACTCTTCCCCATTTTCCCATTAGAGAAACCGCACCAGCCCACTATTTGCTTGGGGAATACTCTTTTTATAACTTCCTCACGTCCCATAGTCCTTTTATCTCACCTTTACATGTGTCCTTGACTTTTTCCACTACCTTGGCTTGCCAGATCTTCAACCTCTATGCATAGCTATTCTTTCACATGTCTTTCCTCAAATATTTATTTTACATAGTCATTTGACCATTTCCGTCAATTTAAAAATTCCATTGGCTGGAGAAATAACTATTAGGCTTTGAGAAATAAACCTCGGATTGACATTTTCTTGAGTTGGCCTTTATCAGATCGGGTTAGGTTTGCACGACTTGGGCTTCACATAACTATTTGACCCATTCCACTACCATTTGTGTCGAAAAAATTATTTAAATACTATTTGAGCCAAAAAAAAATATTTTTAGAGCGAACAAGTGCCCCCCTCATACAATATGACCCATGGGCCATGTTGTGTGTATTAAAACCCCAAAAGGTATTCTTCTGGGCTTATTTCCAACCATGGGACCCAAAATATAGCTTTCAGCCCATGATGTGGAGTTCCAACGGAAAAAACAAGCCAAGTTAGATCGAACAATTATTGATTCCCTGAGAAAAAGTTCCTGCCATCAACAAGTTTAAACCTCCAACTTTTGTTCTTCCTACACCAAAGGATTTTTTTCTTCCAAAGAAAAACCATCCGACTTCTCCTTTAAGCAACTTAGGGCTTCCATCTTTCCTTCCAAAAAAGAATTTATTTTCTCTTTCTAAAACAAACCCCACTTGTTTGAAGAAAAGAGACTTTTTCATTTTACCTTTTTTATCTTCTTCTTCCTCCCTCTCCACCATTGCCATCATTGGCATTACTATTATTGCCGCTGGCTATGCCTCTGAAAATGACGCCATTAATGAAGTCATTGTCGGGCGATCAAATTGCCATCAGTTTGATAAGCCCGGCTGTCAGCCGCTTGACATGTATTTATCGATTTAAAGGAACTCACCATCGCAATTGTTGCTCGTCGATCGACCGGAGCCGTCGTTGATGATAATGATGCCATCCCTCTAGTCAAAGACTAATGCCTACTACAATGTCTACATCGCTCGTGAGAAGAAGTGTCTCGTGTAAGACGCATCTTTACTAATTTTCCTTGATAATGAATTTCCGATTTGAATTTCTTGTTGAAGAAACTTGTTTTGGATGATTTCCAAGGTTTCTTAGCTTTCTTTGATGCTAAAAAATTGAAACTTTTCCTGTGTACAAATTTTTCGAAGAATCATCTTGAATGCATTCTTGAAAAATTCTTTGAAGCTTTCGTCTTGTTTTGAACGTTTCCCGAAGTGTAGAATTTGAATATAATCATGAGTACACCCTTTAGAAAAAATTCATTGAAGTTTTTTGGCTTATTACTTAAAGTTTTCTAGGCAATGTGACTCTGAAAGAGTTGAGAATACACCTTGAAAATTTTATGAAACTGTCAGGTCAAGCTTAACCTTTTCTCAAGATATTTTGAAAATAAACATGAGTACATCCTTTGAAAAAATTCATTGAAGCTTTTCGGCTTATTACGAAAGCTTTCTTAGGTGCAGAATCTTGAAAATAGTTGAGAATACACCTTTGAAAAATTTTCTGAAGCCGTTTAGCTGTTTCTAACATTTTCCAGGGTGTATATTTTGAAAATAAACATGATACACCATTCAAAAAAATTTATTGAAGATTTTCGGCTTATTACGAAAGTTTTCTTAGGTGTAGACTATGAAAAGAGTCTAAAATACACCTTCGAATTTTTTTTTGAAACCGTTTGGCTGTTTTAAACCTTTTCCTGAGTGCATATTTCACAAATAAACTTGAATGCACTCTCCAAAAAATTTCTTGAGTGTAGATAAACATGAATGCACTTTCGTAAAAATTCTTCTTAAGCCGTTTGGCTATTTCAAAACTTTTCTTGAGTGCATATTGAATGATTTTCAACAACCTCGGGTTGAGTGACCTCTCACCTGAGCTTGAGCTTTTTCTTTGGTAGATTGTAAACTGCACATTGCTAAATAGTTTCAACTTATCCATCAACTGAACCAGCTTAAAGGTAACTCTTTGCCAAATAGACTTTTGCCCTGTTGATTGTCATGACTGTAGCTTTCTTGGATTTGTTTTCTTAGGATCTTCTTGTGTTGGTTCAGTGGCTTCCAACCCGGTCCCATCTTCATCAGTGCTCATTTTCTCTTGTCATATGCTTTTGTACTCCATAGCCTATGATGACAAGTGATTGTCCTGAGGCTATTATCTCCCTTTCCTACCTTTGATAGGTGGCTATCGACCTACCATTTTTGCTTGGTGGAAAATGAGAATTGGAATGGATTCTTGAAATGTTGTTGGAGACTCATTAAGCACTACACTGCACATGTGCACTGCAGTCATGACATTGCATTAGTGGATCAAGGTGGCACTAGGCCTACCTTTTGATGTGTGTTGATTGCTTGTGGAATGAATTGTGGAAAATCACTAACACCAGCTCATGTACACTACATCCATGACATGACCAAGGTGGCACTAGGCCTACCTCTGGATGTGTGTGCTTGACGAACATTTGCACAGACACACTTCTTGCATGTAAATGAACTAGTGGACTAAGGTGACATTAGGCCTACCTTTGAATTTTTGTTGAAAATTTACTTTGAATAATTCTTAAATGATTGTTGTTGTTGGGATAGGTATATTTTTGAGGATGCTATATTCTCGATTAGCAATACAAGGCCTACTTATTTATTTATTGTGATTAGGATGGACTTGATAAAAACTAAAACCCCTTTTCCTAAACTGTGGCCAAAGGCCTACTTTACCTGACTCCCCTTAGCTCTTAGATCCCTTTCCAAGCTTAGAATAGCTATGGAACCTAATTTGTCCTTTATGCATATTGTATAATCCTTGGAAACTATATGCACCTAGAACCCCATTAGCTAAAAGCCTACTATGTTCATCCAACTAGTACACTTGTACTAATTTTCCAACTTCACAATAGTTATAAGGTTTACCTATCACTTTGTGCAATTTTATGATGTAACAGGTCCAATTCTTTAGAGAAATCTTGCATTTGAATGTGTAGTGGCTACAAAGCTAACTTTCCTTTACTCCAATTCAGCATTAGGACTTATTTCCTCAATCTTAGAGTGATTATGATACCCTCTCATAACCTTGTCCACGTGCTTTGTTTGGGGAAATATGTGTATCCAGTGGCCTAGAGGCCTACCTTATTCACTCGGATATTTCCACCCCTATTTCCCCAATCTTGATGTGGTCAAGAAGTCTTCCTTGGGAAATTAGTAGGGAATCTTGAAGAAGTTTGTGTTTTTGAGGTGAAGTGGCCAAATGCTAATTTTACTACCTCAAATTCTATCTTGAAACTGGTCTCATACCTACAGTGGTCTAGGGACCAGCTTTAGGAAATGGAGGATATAAGGTAGACTTTCTGGAGAAAAGCATGAATGTGAGGAAACCATTGACAAGAAGTCTATCCAACTGGTCTATTTGTACCTATTTCTCCAACACAAATAATCCTAAGACCTACTTATGGGTTTTTTAGAAATTCGAAAGGGCAGCAAGAACACCCTTGGAGAAATTAGTGTGTTGGCGAATACAATGGCCAAGAAGCCACTTTATCGCTAGGTCATCCCAAATTTCTCTAGTCCTAAAGTGGTCATGGAACATACCTTTGGAGAATTGATGACACATAACAAGCTCATTCTTGGGGAAAAACCTTTATTTAGGATCAATAGGGATCGCAAAACCTACTTTAACTTTTTATCCTATAAGTTGATACATATTTTCCCCAATTTTAAAGAGGTTAGGAGACCTACTTTATTTATTTATAAAACTCAAGGGTATAACAAGTATGACATTGAGGAATAAGAAAAGTTTGAGTAGTGAGTAGCCAAAACAACCTACTTTATCACTCAAAGTAACTATTAGGAATAATTTCCGCAATCCAAAGGAGGTCAATGGGACGTATTTTGCTTATTATTCCCTCATTCCCTACCTTAGTTTTTCTTGGTAGTGTCCAGCATTTCCCACATTGTAGGAAAATATTTCTTGAGGTACTTTTATTGATGAACCTTTTGTGTGGCTCCCTTTCAAGGCTTGATAGCCAGTAGGCATTTTCGGGCAGTATTTGGTGAACTTTGAATGGTCCCTCCCAATTAGGAGACCATTTCCCCAATTCTCTATCTTTAGAACCAATGGGCAACACCACCTTCAAAAGAGCTCCCCTTCTTCAAAACTCTTTCTTCTGACCTGCTTGTTGTAGGCCCGAGCCACCTTATATATTTTTTTTTTATCATGATGTGGTCGTGCGCTTATAATCTCTTCTTATCTAATGCCTCAAGTTCCATCATCATGGCCTTACTGTATTCTTGAGGATTAAGGCCATTATGTTTGGATACCCTTAGAGAAGGAACTACCACCTCCATGGAAGCACTGCATCCCGCCCATAAGTTAGAGAGTAAGAACTTACCCCTGTAGAACCTCTTTTAGGAGTTCTATAAGCCCATAAGGCCTTATATAAAATTATGTGTCAATATCTAGGATTATCCTCCACCATCTTCTCCAAGATGCTTATCAATACCTTATTAGAAGCTTTTGCCTGCCCATTTGCTTGCGCATAAAAGGGAGTGGATCTGATGAGTTGAATGCCATAGTTCTTGGAAAAGTAAGTAATTTCATCCCCAGTGAACATGGTGCCTTGTTTGGTTGTAATGGATTGAGGAATTCCAAATCTATGAATGATCTGCTCCTTGATGAATTGGATCACATCTTTCTGCTCTACCTTCTTCAAGGGTACTACCTCCACCAATTTGGTAAAGTAGTTTGTAGCAATTAAGATGAAGTTTGTGTCCCTTTGATGAAGTTGATAGATTTTCCCAGTTAAGTCCATGGCCCATCCTCTGAAAGGCCATAACTACAATCGAGTGGTTCAAGTAGGTATCCGTATGCCGCCATACTTTTTGAGACCGTTGGCGGTCTCGAGTAATTGATGCAGCCACTTAGGATGGTTAGCAAAAAATAGCCATGTCTCCAATCAACCATCCTATTTTATCTAGGCTTGATAGGCTTCATAGACCCCTTTATGAACTTGCTTCATCACTTCCATGTTGTCTGGGAAGGATAGACATCTAAGCAGTAACTCATCAAGTCCCTTTCTGTACAATTCCCCTTCTGGTAGGATAAAGTTATGTGATTTAGCTTTCACCCAATAGGGGACTTGTTTGTTAGGATCTTCTAAATACTCTCTGATCTTAATTCTCTAGTCTCCTGCAACGTTTGCATCTATATTGACGACTTCTAATTTGATTCCCCTTTCATAAATTGAGGGGTGATTCTTCTTTCCTATCACAATGAGCTTATAAGTTAATTCTTCAATCATCTTCACACCCGAGGCTACTTATGCTAGCTCATCCGCTTCCTATTTAGATTCCTTAGGCACGTATTCAAAATCCACGGAGTGGAAAGAATCTAACAATTGAGTGGAAGCAGTATATAAGGAGTTAGTAATAAGTTGTTGCATTTATATTCCCCTGTTAGCTGCTGAAACACTAATTGGGAGTCCCAAATGATATGTACCTCTTGTGCTCAAAGTTCCAACAAGATCTCAAAACCGATCACTAAAGCCTTATATTCAACTTGATTGTTAGTGCACTTGAAGGCCAAGTTGAAAGATAGGGTAGTCTTTATCCCTTTTGGTGAGATGATTACTATCCCAGCTCCAAAGCAGACTCTCGTGCTGAGCCACATCAAACTTAAGAACCGCAGGTCGCCTTTCGACTTCATATATTCCTATTTCACATCATTTTCTTAGCTTGATTTGGGGCTGAAGGATGATTAGCTTCAGAAAAGTTACTAAAGCTGCCCTCAACTGATTTATGTGGAAAATAGACCAAGGTGAGCTTTGACAAAGCAAGGGACCATTTCCCGATTCTTCCAGTGATTAAGGGTCGGCTTAGCATGTATTTCATCAAGTCAGTTTGGGAGACCACATACACTTGAGATTTGATCGAGTAATGTCTCAATTTTGTACATGAAAAGTGTAGGGCTAAACTGTTCTCAATGGGTGTATACCTTGTTCATGCTGAATTTAGGACCCTACACAAATAGTAAACAGCCTGCTCATGACCTTCAACATTATTTTGTGCCAGAAGGCATCCTATAGACTCTTTTGCATCTGATAGATAGAGTTTGAGTGGCCGACCCCCTCAAAGGTGGCATTAAAACAGGGGGCTTAGAAAGGTAGCCTGTGATTCCATCAAAAGCTGCCTGGTGCTGTTCCTCCTATTTAAACTCTTCCACTTATTTTAGTTTGATTAGGTCAGAGAATACCTTAGTCTTTCCTGCCAGATTAGAGATGAATCTCCTTAAATAGTTCATTTGACCTAAGAACTTCTGAAGTTCTTTCTTATCTTGAGGAGCCTTGGCTGAAATGATGGCCTTGACTTTGTTTTGATCAAATTCCACTCCTCTTTGTTGAACTAGAAACCCTAAAAAATTTATGCTTGAACTCCAAAAGCACATTCGGGAAGGATCGGAGTTTTAGCCGATGGGGAAGTCTCATCCTTTCAAAACTTAAATGATTCACATGTTCGATGACCTTCTTAGATTTAACCACAATGTCATCGATATAAATCTCCATGTGGTGGCCTAACATATCATGAAAAATGGCATTCATAGCCCTGTAGTAAGTTGCACCAGCGTTCTTCAAACCAAAGGGCATGACTAGCTATTCAAACGTTCATAAGGAAATAGGAAATTTGAAGGCAGTCTTAGATATATCATCAACAATTATTAGGATTTGGTTATACCCAGAGAAACTGTCCATGAAGGACAATAACTCATTATTTGCAATGGAGTCAACTAACATGTCAGCAATAGGCATTACATACATGTCTTTAGAAGTGACATCATTTAAATCTCTAAAGTCTACACAAACTCTAAGTTTCCTATTCTTCTTTATCACAAGGACAATGTTTTCCAACTACTACACATACGTTGTAATTTTGATGAATTTGGTCTTCAAAAGCTTCTCAATCTCCTCTTTCACCTCCAACTCTACCTCCTTGGACATTCTTCTAGGTGGTTATTTAGCGCGGAGCTCGACCTGATAATCAAGCGGTGTTCCACCAAGATTTGGTCCAACCTTGGCATCTTGTCATAATTCCAAGCAAAGCAGTCCTTGAACTCTTGCAGTATTGCAATAATCCCTTCATTCAAGTTGGAAGGTATAAGTAATTTTTGGCTCCTCCATAGTGTCGAGTTTCACTTCCTCCATGGGGTCGTGTACTTGAGGTTGCGTGTCTTCGAACTTAGGAGGGGCTTGCTCCAAATCCTCCATATGTATTTCCTCATCTTCTGAGAGGAGACCTCTTTCAAAATCATCTCATCCTATGTTCTGGAGGTTCTCTTCTTCAATCATTTCTACAATCTACTGCATTTTCATTTTGAATATGACAAATAGGCTACTCGCTTTCCTTTTTGAGAGAGTAATCACACACGATCTCTCGATGATTGGACAACTTTTCGGCCTGTAAGGCTTGATTGTAGTCACTATTAGGAGTCTGGCCGCCTCCTTTTGGATTTCCATAGAACCCTTTGAGTCCATGTATGCTTTCCTTGAGACCCCATCTTTCCTTCTGCTAGGGAACTTGATCGGACTGAGTTCCTGATCATAATACCTGGCTTCCATAGAGCCTGTAGCTGCCATGAAGGGCTGCTTATCTACTGGCACCAACTCCACTTCATTACCTTTCCAAAACAGTAAGAATTGGTGAAGAGAAGATGACACACACCAGTTGGCATGAAGGTCTTTATTAATAAAGGCACACACAACCACCTCTGTTTTTATTAGATCACTAATGCTCCTTCCCAAAGCTCTCAGCATCCTCAATGGCATTACATTTACCGTTGATCCATTATTTATCGCACTCGATATCGTCCGCTATCGAGATGATCTCTACGTACAAAGGCTTTATGTGCCCTCGTCATTTCCATAGAGGGTTTCTGCCATCACCTTCTGTGGCTCGCATTCTTTAGGAGGATTTTATGGTGACCCCCACCGTGGCCCTATCTTCCTCTCATAGTGTGGTGCTTCCCTTCTACTTCCACTCTCAGTCTTCCTCACTTTTTTACTCAAGATAGTTGACAACATTAAAGAAACAGTGGAACAATTTAAAGAAATAGGGATTTCACTTATTAATAAGGCCTCTGAGTCCATTACTTCATCTACATTGTCCATTGAATCCATATCCTCAATATCTTTCCTCCCAAACTTTGTTTTTTCCAAGCTAGGAACTATTCCTTCCTTCACTTTATCTAATTCCATGGCCTCTTCCAATAGTGTTTTATCAGGTACATCAATGAACTACCTTTTATTAGCTACTCTTTGCCTCTGCATCCTCCTTTTTCTGAGTTCTGGAAAACCTTTGGGGAAATATTTTGTGCTGTACTACTTGCCACCTTTGACCAGGAGAAACCCTAGGAGGAATGATACACCTCATAGGCCTTTCCATCCTACAACCCTCTCCCTTGAAAAAACAGGTTTGTTTCCCACCATATCTTTTGGAGAAGTGAATTTTTCCTTGGGAGACATCATTTTGTACCTTAGAGAACTGGGTCCACCTCCTGGAGAAACAAGTCTAACTAGAGGAACATGTCCTTCCTTTATCTTCTCCCTGGAGGAAGTGAAGTTGTCTGCAATCTTCTATCATGGGGAAAAGAATCTACCCTTTGGAGGAGTGATTCTATCCTATGGCAGAAACCTTCTTTTACTTAGAAGAACAACTCTATCCCTAGATCCACCTCTTGGAAATCTACCCCAGCTCTTTCCCTTGGAAATACAGGCTTGTTTGCCTTCTTTCTTGGAACAGTAACTTTCCCTACAACTTTGTCATTTGGAGGAGTGAACTTACCCCTTGGGGAAAAGACTTTGTTTCTTGAGGAACGATCTCTGAACCTGCCTACATCATTTTCCCTTGGAGCAGTGAACCTACCCCGAGGAGGGGTCGACCTTTCTACAGCCTTTTCTTTGGGAGGAACGAACCCATCTCCCGGGAGTTTCATCTTGTTTTTATAGTGGAAAGTTCATTTCCTTTTGAAAATCTAATATAACAAGTATGTTCCTTGCTATATCCCCTTCACTGAATTTCTCTCTGATGGAGGATCTATACAAACTGCATACCACTCCCTTTTCAACTTATCAACATGGACCAGACAATATTTAGGGACCCATACCTTTCTTAAAAAAAAATTTCTCGCCTTCTTAGATTCTATTAATGGTCTTAGGTCGAAGCTGGCAGTGTTGATTGAGGCCACTAGTGGGAACTCATCGATTGCCATAACCTCTTTTTTGTCGGGGAACTTGAGTATCCCTTTGTTGATCCTGTCCTGTATGACATTTATGAAACCCCAACATGCATTAGTAGTGTGGTTCCATGAATTGTGGTACTTACAGTAAGTCTTTCCCCTTAGTTCATCATTGTTGGGGATTCGATGGTCTTTATGGAAGGTAATGATTTTTTTTTTCACCAGGAAATCGAATATTTCCTCTATCTTCGCTACCTCAAAAGTATATTGACTGCAAATACCAGGCTTCTTCCATAAATCGTTTGCCTTTTCTACTAAAGTGAGGACAGAATGTCCTTGTAGTAAATTAGATCTTCCATTATCCTCCTCCCGGTTCACCTCGACAATAGGTTCATGGTTTTCTTCTCCCCGTAATCCTCTTCCTTGAGTAGCCCTCATATTCTCACACCTTAGCAAAGAAGTTCATAAAATCTCTAAATTCCATACCTTGAATTTTTCCTCAACTCACTGTCCAAACCTCTTTCGGGGCCATTTTCACGCACTGGCCTCTCGAATATGGATCTTGTGACCGCTTTCATCTTCGAACCGGGAGATGAACAAGTCAACGGTCTCCCCATTTCTTTGAGTCACTCTGAATAGTTCTGTAATGCACACTTCAGGCTCAACCTTAAAGAACTAAGTGTGGAACTATCTTTCCATATCTTTCCAACTTTGAATGGAGTTCCTTGGCAATGTTGTATACCAAGTGAATGTTGCCCCTGTCAAATAGTTAGGAAATAGTCTAAGCTTGAAATGATAGAAATTCTCCACATTGCACAGTGAATCTAGTAACATGCTTTAAGGTGGATTGACCATCTTCTCTAGAGAATAAGGGGAAATCAGGATCTTATACCCCCTTGGGTAGGGGTTCTCCATTTCTATCATTTCTGGTTAAGGTTTGTAGAACTCCGGGTGGCTAATTTGCTTGAGGCTTAGCCCATATAACTCTTGCAATGCCTCTCTTATTGCTCCTAAATCTGGTACTATAGTTGGTTGCCCAAAAGGTTCCTGAGAATCTTGTTGAACTTGCTCTCCCCTATTGCCATTCACTCTTGCAGGCGGCTTGATGCCCCCCAGGCCTCCATTAAAAGAAAATCCCCCTTCGTATGCTCTAGGTTGTGTAGGTGGATTAGTCTGAGTAAAAATCCTCTGAGGGCCTGTGGCTCTAGTTGCATTAGGTATTTCCCCTGCCACATTCTCAAGAGTATCACGCTCTTTCCTACGGGGAGGAAGGTATTTAGTCTCAACATGCATAGGTTAGCTATGAAATTCACTAGCTTCTAGTAGGTTTTCAGAATGTTGCTCCCTAAGTTCGTTAGAAAATTGTCTTTCAGGCTTAGAAGCAACTTCCCAACCTCGCTGCCCTCTTCTCTAAGGTTCTCTGTGACATTGAGATCAAGGCTCATTTCTTCCATAAAGGCAGTCATGATCACTTGTTGGCTCTTTATTTCTTGCATGAGAGCCTTGAATTGTTAAAATTATTAGAGAAAAGAATAGGCACATACACATTACCTGCACCCCTTCATTCAATTGGGTAGTTGGATGGATTCCCCTGTTGTCGTACTGGGGAATTCATCTTGTTTTCTACTTGTTCCACCAAGACTGAAATTCTTCCTTTATGTGCTGCTTCTACAACATCAAATCCTAAGTCCGAAGACTCTACAGTTGTCTTACTCCTCAATTTTAGTGGCATTCTTTAGCAAACATTTGGGTCCCATCAGGTGTGTCAAAAATATGTTTGGTGGATTTTCAAGTGGATTTCACCAAAACATACAAAAAGCACGGAAATTGGTTAATGTGAGGGCGTACCAGGAAATTATAGTATTTATGAATTAAAACTGTCCCGAAATCTAACTTCTGCTCAAATGAAAAATGGACCTCCAAGTTCCTTTGACAGATCCCTAGATTTGAAGCGGAAAAATGCCTTGAAAATTAAATTGCATAGACTGAATTGAAAGGTAAGAGATAACTTAACGGATTAGGTTGAAAAATACCATATTTCATTATAGAATTGGACTAAAAATCAAATGCTGAAGCAAGAAAGCTTTGAATTAAGAAAATGCTTGGAAAGAAAAACATATAAACCTAAGCCAAGAATCTGGAAAAGATGGTTGTTGAACTTGTAGAAATGTTGAAATGCTCTTGCTCGATTTTTGAGTGTTCAATCATTTGTCCTTTTACTACGATGCTTTGATTCCCTTTTATAGAGGTTCAGGTGACTACCTACGTTGCCTTCTTCACATTCTTCCTCGACTGTTGTCTTACTCTTCCACTAGGACCAACTGCTTCAATTAACTCATTCCCTGGAGAAATTGTGTTTCCCTATTTTCCCATTAAAGAAACCGCACCAGCCCACTATTTGCTTGAGAAATACTCTTTTTATAACTCATCTCACATCCCATAGTCCTTTTATCTCACCTTTACATGTGTCCTTCACTTTTTCCATTACATTGGCTTGCCAGATCTTCAACCTCTCTGTATAGCTTGTTCTTCCACGTGTATTTCCTCAAATATTTACTTTACATAATCATATGACAATTTTCTTCAATTTAAAAATTCCATAGATTGGAGAAATAACTATTAAAGCCGGTAATAAAACCTCTGACCGACATCTTCTCGAAATGACTTTATCGAATCATCACTGCACGATTTTGGGCCTCGACATATCTATTCGGCTTATTCCACTATTATTTTGGCCGAAAAAATTATTTAAATATCATTTAGACCAAAAAATTATTTTTAGTGTGAACAGGTTGAAAGGGAAATTTCGATGAAACATGTATGAGTGAGACGAGGTGATGATTTTTTGGCGAAATTTCACACAAATATCTTGGTCTCAGTTTGGAGGGCTAACTGGAGCTTGGAAGATTTGACGTTGCCGGAGGTGTTGGTGGCGATGTTGTTGCGTCGGCCGCTACAGTGAGAGTTTAGGGCGCGGAGCAGTAAAGAAAAAAGGGGTGGAAGAAGAAAGAAAGGGAAAAAAAGAGAAGAAAAAATGGGTGCCATAGGAAAAAAAATTGCCGCCACTTACATTATCTAATATTTTTTTTGACATGAGTAATTGATTGATTGATGTTAAAAATTCAAATGAATTATACCATTATTATTAGTGGTTTTTTTCAAAACTTATATACATATGTTCAAATTTTAATTCAAATTTAATTTATTGATTTCGTGAATTAAAATGTATATGTGTTAATTCAATCTTTTACATTTTATGAGATGTTATCAAACAAATTTAAACTAATATTATATCTAGTCTCTTTTTTTTAAATAAATATTATATCTAATATTTTTAATCTCCTTAGGGGTTTAGAATATAAATTATATTTTTATTTAAAATATTATTTCCCTACGCTGGTGAAAGATTAATTCAATTGTTGTCAAATGTAAATTCATAATTAATCAATTTTTTATAATATAATAAATTGTTTTCATTGGGGGATCCCTTCCCTCCCTAGATGTCATGTCTTTTTAAACTTTAAATGCTTTATTAGTTGAGCTAAGCATGTGAACATGAAATTTTATTTCATTTAATAACATACTTAGTTTTTTTTTTTTTTTTTGGATAAATAACATACATAGTATAAAAAGAGAAAGGTGCAAAATGAAATTGTAATTATGGACCGACTAAAAGTATTGATTTGAATTAAAGACAAATTGTAGTGAAAATCTCATATTTTAAAATTTTAAAAGGTTGAGTATGTTGAAATTTTAAATTATTATGTTTCCCTTAAAATTGAACAATGGTCATTAAAATTTAAATAATTTTTTATTTAAAAAGATATTTTAAGATTGTGATTAAACATTTAAAAATAAAAAATGGTTTTGCGATTTTTTATAGTTTGCGTTTTAATCTTTTACGTATTTGCAAATGATTAAAGACTTTGATAAAAGCTTTTTTTATGCTTTCAAGAATTAAAGAAAATGACTAAAGGAGTATCTCAACATTTCTTTTAAAGGATGCAAAAAAACCATTCCTTAAAAAGTGTTGGTGCTATTTCGTAACAAACCGGGATCACGCGAGCAAAGATTCCTACACCTGACCAAAGACCGTGAACTAAACCCTTTAATTCTAGAACCTTCCTCCTCGTCTCCTATAAATGTTCGGATGTAGCTTAGTTTCAAAAGTGTGTTGTATGAAGAAAACCCTCAGTCACAGAAATTGAAATCAATTACTCTCATAAATTTCAATATGGTATCAAAGCGAATGAGTTGTAATGGACATGAAGTCTTTTGAGAAGTAGTAGGAAAATGAAACTGATGAAGCTTCCCTTGTTGACAGGCTTCACAAAATGGTGGAGTAGATGTATTACAAGTCAATATATTCAAATGCTTGAGCACTTGCCGAGCACTGTAGTGAGGATGGCCCAACGCTGTTACAAGGAGAGCAGTTTGAGTTCTTTATTGCAGGTAGTACAACTGGAAGATGGAGAATTGTGAGAAACTAAAGCAGCAGTAGAATTGTTGTGCAATGCTGAGACTGTATTAACAGAGGATAGAGAAGAGTGCAACTGTGAGGTAGGAGATGGAAGGTCCAGTTGATAGAGACCATCATGGAGCTGCCCTTGAACTAGAGTGGCTTTCGTGACCTTGTCCTTAACATAGCAATGAGAGGCATCAAATTCAATAATCACATTATTATGAAGAGTGAACTGTGAAATGCTGATTAAATTTTTCTTAATAGCTGGAACCAAAAGTATATTCCGAAGATGTAGTGGCCTGGAATATGAAAGAGATGAATGTCCAATATGAGAAATAGGAAGAGCTGATCCATTACCAACAAGCAATTTACCAGATCCGTTATATTCAGTCTTGATGTCCAGTGCAGCAGAATTTGAAGTCGTGTGGTGAGTAGCACCACTGTCCAGGTACCAGGCATCATCAGATCCGTTATATTCAGTCTTGACAAATTGTGGAGTTGTCAGGTAAGTCTGAGACTGTGTAGGAGGTTCGAAAGAGAGGGCCTGAGATCCACTGGAGTGAGAAGAATTGCCACTGAAGCTAATGTCAAACCGATGATAGCACTTTAGTGCTGAGTGGCCCTGTTTTCCACATATTTGACAAGAGAGCTTAGGAGGACCATAGGAACCACGATAGCCTAAAGAAGATCTTCCTCACTACCCACCTCTCAGAGCAAGTGGATACCCCGGTTGCAGGAGGTTGTGAGGAAGAATTGAAATTACCACGTCTATAGGCAGTGGTGGCAGTGTTTGCAGTGGCATGAGATACATCAACAATTGGATTTGTGTTTAGAGTTTCTAGCCGAAGTTCCTGTGTTTGCAGTAAAAATTGTGCTTCTGGAAGTGTAACAGAGTCCTTTGAGGTGAGATTAACAACAAATGAATCAAATTCTGATCCAAGACCTCCTAATATATAAAGGACGAGCTCATCATCGAAACACTCTGACCAGCCGACATGAGATCCTGAGCAATAGTTTTCATTTTCAGAAAATAATCTTCAATGGATAAGGATCCTTTTTTCGTAGTTTGGAGAAGAAATCTGAGATGAAGGAGTCTAGCTTTTGATTTGGTGGAGAACAATTGCCCCAAAGTAGTCCAGATTTCAGAGGAAGAATTGCAATTAACAACGTGACCTAGCATAGATCTTCGCAGATTGAGGATAACAACCACCAGGAGAAATTGATCTAATCAAGCCATTGTGAGTATGCGCCGGATTAAAGGATTGATCGCTCACGAACTCGTTTTCTGGTGACAAAGGCTAAGTAGATAATTCTCCAAATCATAGGCATCGCATACCAACAAAATCTGAGATCTCCAAAGATTATAATTGGATCGATTTAGTCGTATACTTGCTGATGGTAAGGTAGAAGGAAACGCAACAGATATGCTTTGAGATGAAGGCAGGGACTGATGAATGTGAGATGGAGAAACTGATGCCATTGATGGCTCATCAAGCTCTGATACCATATTGTGATACATTTTCTGATACATTTTCTTCGAGACCTTGTCACCTCTCAAGAAGTCGAGGTTCGCTTATGTTTCCACACCATCACCGTCGATCACTAACAAAACCCTTATCGTGCTCTGCTTTAGTTTTTGTCACAAGTCGCATTTGGGTTCAGCCCAAATTTCAGCTTTGAGGGGGCGTATTGGTGATATTTCGTAACAACCGATCACGGAGCAAGATTCTACACCTGACCAGCACCGTAACCAAACCCCTTTGGTTCTAGAACCTTCCTCTGTTCCTATAAATGTTCAGATGTAGCTTAGTTTCAAAAGTGTGTTGTATGAAGAAAACACTCAAAATTGAAATCAATTACTCTTAGAAATTTCAATAAAAAGAATGTTTTTATAGTATTCTATTCCGGTTACTAAATTGTAGATTATTTATAATTTTTAGTCAAATTTTGTTAAGATGGTCTATAAATATCGCTAGTGTTAAAATTATTTTCACCTATTGAAAAATTTTAAAATCGTCTTACATCTTGTAAGCATTTATCATTTACAATTTTAATTTAATTTATTTGAATAGAAAAAAAATAAAACTAAAAATGAAACAAATATTTTTAAAATAATATAAAAACAAAACATCTTAACATCACTATGTCACAATACCTCTGAATACTTTCAATATTTTACAAACCACTTGTAAAAAGTTTAAATATCTTATACATTTAAAACGTATTTACATTAATTCACATGCATTCTATGTGAAAATTTCTGCAATAACATAGACATGAAGTTGTAATATAATATTATTATTTTATGTACCCCATTTCAACTATTACAATTTGATGGGAATGATAGATTCAGAGATAATTTTAATTTCATGACTAGGATATTGGAGGAAGATTAAAAATAAATATTATGAATGCATTACGAGCTATTCTGGTACATCTCTGTTTGTTTTCCGAGAAGTGATTACAAACTGAACAAAGATATTTTTATATTATAGAAGAAGAAATTTTGTCTAGACACAAGTAGTGTGTTATGTCTTTCTTACAGTCTGCAGAGTACAGCTAAAGATGAGTTGGGGGAACGCAGTAGTAGGATCCAAGAGGAAGAAGAAGGGAGCTATGATCACAATCGACTGGGGGAAGCCAATGGATTACAAGATTAGGATTATTGTTTAGCTGGAGAAGTTTCTTCAGGAAATGACAGATAGGCGGTAAAGCTTGGTGCTCTCGGCGACTCCATGATCAGTAGAAGAGCAAGATCACAGTCACCTCTGAGAGCAACTTCTCCAAGAGATAACTCTTATTTATAGTTGAATTTTCTTATTTAGTTTCTTTGATATCTTTGTTTTTTTTTTCTAATTGATGAATATGAATTAGGCAAAAATGTGAAAACTGTTATTTGATCCGTGTATGCAAGTTATTATTTTAATTGTTGAATTTGGTAGAATTGTCATTGTATGTTTGTTTAAAGGGAAAAAAAATATTGGGTGAAGTTTGGGTGTTGAGGTTTATTGATGTTTAGAGCTAATGGGATTTGATATCGAAGGTAAAACAAATGTTTTTTTTACTAAGGAAATTTTGGGGGAAAGGAGAAAGGTTGAGTAAAACATCAAGTTTGGTTTCATGTAAAATTTGACAATATGTTTAGACTTCAAGTTATTCAAAGCCATTATATGCTTTTTAGTATCTTTTTTAAGGGATTTTTTAATCTCTGTAAATAGTCGGGGAAAAAGAAAAAGACTATATCAACTCAAGCTTGTTTTGTGCTAGGCATTATTGAATTCAATTTCAAACCCTTGAATTTGTTAGAACAGAGGATCCAAAGTTTTCTCCTTAACATTTGCCCATTTAATTTTGGCAATTTGTGGATTAAGATCCAAGTGGTGTGATTTAAAAATGTGGGCCGAGATACCTTCCCCCGCTGAATAGTCCCAACTTTCAGCAATGACATTCCGGCATGAATCTTCACCAACTCATGAGTTTTCAAAACGGAATTTCTGGATGCCCCTAGCTCTACCACCACCAATCTTAATAAATAGTGTCCTGTGGTATGACTTATGACTTATAAGGCATCAACTTCCTCATTAAACACACAAGCTGCCGGGAATAGACAGTATGGTTCAAAATCGTAATATCGATCATCGATTCGAACAATCTCGAGACGTATTGGTTGCGTATCAGTTGATACCCAAAATAAGATAAATTAAAATATTTAAATAAATTGTGAAATGAATTATTTTAGAAATCATAAATATTAAAAATAATTTATCCATATAATAATAATAAGAATTATTGTGATCGTGAAAGTAGTTTAAAAAAGAAAAAAGTTAAAATCTCGCTTAACTTTAGGGCTTTTTAATATAAAATAAATATTCATTATATTCATATTATATATTTAATCGCATTTAATGTGGGACTAATAGGATATACTGCACTGCCTCCAAACCCGATTACCCGAATATTTAATTGGATCTAAAATGTTCCTCTATACCTTCTTTTATTCGGATCAGGGATTTTTCATGGGGTCCGGAGAAAATTATCACCCATACTTATAGTTAATTCTCTTTAAATAGTTAAATCGATAAATATGTGTATGATAAAATTAATCCTTTATATATAAAAAACAAATTATACTTATCAAAATAAATTATTTATCAATGTAAACATATAAATTATTTTACCATTTGATATTTAAAAAATATTTTGTATTTATTTAGATATTACTTTAAAACGGAGATTATATTTTTGAAAGTAAAAAGGAGTTTATCTTTAAATTTATCTCTAAATTACTTCAAATAAACATGATATTTTTGTTATCAAAGATAAATTATTCAATAAAATTTGTTATTAAGAATATTACAAAATTAAATTAGTCTTTGAAAATAAATTAAATTAAATAAATTAAAGGTAAAATTGCGACGCCTCAAACCCATCCGTTTGATTTCACCACAACCCGCTAATACCTACATGGCTTCGCGACTGACATTTATTTAAAAATCGGGCGTAGTCTCCTTTGTACGGGAGCTTCCACCTAAATACAAAACTCCGCATAAAACCCGTCTCCAACAAATATAACAGCCTATGATTAAAACGGCTACTTGGGCTCATAAACCAATACTACAACAATGTATATATATTTTCCAACTATCCAAACATAGTTCAAGAGTTCAAAGTTATTTATACAACACATATATTAAAATTAGAGAATTCTAATACATGTCATAAACCAAAGCTAATAACTACCTTTTCTTTAAACCTCGCCCTAGGACGAGCCGTCCCTCGCACGCCCCCTCGTACTCAGAAATAGTATCCTCGACGTGGTGAGCTAATGCTTAGCGCTGAATCACCCTGGCGCTACTCTCCACCTAAGTGCAAGACAACGTCCAAATAAACACACATCCAAACAAACGCGATGATCCTACTTGAACGTCTAATCGATCATCTCGCACCGAGTCCTCACCGATTTCACACTCTGCCTCGTGAGGAGAATTATTATGTTTATTTGTTTCATGACAACCCTCCGATGCGTATATATCAATCGGGTCGCCTCCGACGATCGATATTATTTACTTTAACTACCCTCCGACGTGATATCAATCGGGTCAGCCTCTACAATTGATATTTTTGTATAATTACCCTCCGATCATTTTTAGTTTTAGACAACCCTCCGAAACCATTTTCTAGACTCATTTCATGCACTCACTCTACCGCTCTAGTGGTGTCCTTACAGCATAACGTATGACGCTAATCGACATAGTTTATAACATTACGCAAATATATAAACACGATATATTCACATAAAAATTAAATCACACAATCATGTTACTGTAATTTCATTTCATCACATCAAAATTAGCTCACGCGTTATCGATCAAACACGCAGCTAAATTCTACTTTGAATTACTCGACCAAACATATTAATTCAAAAATTAATTTGAGAACACTGTTTCGGGAATAGTGAAACCCTCGGTTACTATTCCCGAAAAATCACAAATCATCGGTTCACTAAGTGAACTCGGGTTTCACGGCCATTACCGACCCTATACATACCAAAGCACCATTTAATCCATAAATCAACACACAATTAACCCAAACAGCCCCTACCCACGGATTGTGCAGAAACGGGCCTAAAAAAAAATTACAACACCTGTCCCAAGTTTTCGTGGATCAACAAACGGCCGCTCATGCCTCAATCCAACCGAAACATTGAAAACACTTAAATAAAGTGTAAACCCAAGTGCGTATAAACTCCCTACCTCACGGAGTTTGTCTTTAAACTCCTTAAATCCGGCACTATCGCGCAGTCTTCTCTCCGCTGCAGCCACGCCTTTCCCTTCTCGCTCCAGCATCATTACTAGCCTGATTGTCAGATATTCTAGAGAGAAGGGAAATTAATTTTCTCTAAACTCAAAACCCTATAGCCACAGCATCTTTTTTTTGTTTCACGTTTTTCCTTTTGATATTTGAAGACAAACACTATTTAGCCGCTTTCGCCTTATTCTCATTTAATAAATTCCAAATGACCATTTTGTCATTCTTTTCCCGCTTTTGACATTCGCACTATTTTGGCCAGCCCATTTTGTCATCATTTCACCATACCACTTATTATTACGAAGATTTGTTATATGTGACTTTTTTGCATCGAATCGCTTTACTTCAAGACCCGGAACGCGACAGCCGAAAACGTGTCAACTCCGACCGTCTACGAAATTTTACGTGTTAGCTAGATTTCGCGAGACGATTCCAACGGTGAAATCCGTTTCGTCATCCGAGATCCAGAGAATAAATTTTGGATTTTTTAACCGAAATTACAATTTTGTAACCAAAATTACGATTTTGCCATTTTTCCAGAAATTGGAATTTCTCGGGTCTTACAAAAATTGGAGGTAAAAATTAAATTATTTTAAAATTTAATAATATTTTGTGATATAATCACTAAACATAATTTATATATTTTTAAATAAATATTATAATTACAAATAATTTATGAATTATATAATCATAAAAATTTATCAAAAAAACCTTCCTGTCCCATTTCTTACAACTATCGCAGTCCTTCCCCTTCCCCTCCTTTCTCGCTTCATCCTCAAGCAGCCCTTCCCCTTCCCCTTCCCCTCATTTCTCGGTTCATCCTCACGCACAACCCACAGTCACCATGAGTTGCGGCAACACGCACCCCTTCTACCATTTCACCATCGTCGCCTCCAAGACCCTTGAGAATTGCCTTGTGGGTTTTCCACTCACCCGTCGCTGGAGGGTTAGAGAACTGAGGTGAGGAAAAAATTTTGAATCACTATTGGGAAACTGTGTATGGTTAGAGAACTCAGTCACAAGGTTAGGAAATTTTTTTATTTTCTTCTTTTGAAGAAGAATCTCTTATTGCTTTGAAATTTTTTTATTTTGTTGTTGTGATGTTAAAGAAAATATCGTGAATACGTGGAATCTTGTTTCTCCTTTGATCGAGTAAACTCCTCTGATATTTTTCGATTCACTACCGAGATTTTCCCAATTCAAGACCGAAGCTTGATGCCAGATATCGTATCAAGTATCGACCGGCGCTACACCTTCGAGGCGGATACGACTCGGCCGAGTCATACCCGAACCGGCCGAGATTTCGAACCATGATAGACAGTGCCATATTCCTTCTGTGGCCATGACTTCATCTAATTTTTCATCCACCCAGTTTGGTCCATCCCTGAATCTTTCCCACGTGAACTTCACGAATAGCCCACCATTTTCATCTCAGTAAATTCACATGCTTCCACTTCTCCGTTGAAACCTTGTATAAGAGGAAAAGGATGTCTAAGCTTTGCTCTTTTTCCTGCCTATGATAAAATATCGTTAAAGTCCCCCCACACAGCACCAAAGGAGACTTGATCGGACCGCAATAATTTCCAGGACTCTATAGGGACCTTGATCTCCGGTTGGACGACGTCGAGAAGCTACGACAATATACTCAATCTGCTACTTCCAAGCACCACACCTTAAAAGATGCCCTAGACAACACCAAGGCTAGATCTAAGCATTGAGAGCGGAAAGCTAAAAAGGGTGTAGAGAGGATTATTGGTGCGGAGAAAGAGAGGGATGAAGTTAAAGAAGAAGCTTAGATCGCCCGACTGGTTGCTGTCGCGGCGGGTGATGCAAAGGCGCGGGTGGAGGATGACCTGGCTAGGGTCCAAGACGCCTTGGTGATTGCAGAAGAGGCCAAGCGCAAGGCTGAGGCTGAAGTTGCCTCCTTGGAGGTTGAACGGACTTCACTTATGCTGGAGGTTGGGTCAACCAAAGATGAAGTGTCTTCTCTTCAATCTCAGGCGGGTAAGGACAAAGCAGTCATGGAGGAGGACTATCAAAAGGCCTTGAAGCTGATTTTTGCCTATGATTATGGATGTTGTATGTTCAAACACAACATTTTTGGTGATCAACCATAAGTTCTAGACGGCATGCCCAATTCCTTCGACCATCTTCCACTAGAGTTTTTTTCGAACCCTAGGTGCCCCCCGGTCCTAGTAGCCACTGAGGCCTCAACAGCCGAGGCGGATTAGAGCAAAGCGACAGAGGAAGAGGAGTGCTCCCACTATGTATATTGTTAAAACATCTTAAGTTCATTTTCTTTCCTTTTTTTTTTTTTTTTTTAAATTTCTGTAAGGGGCCCCGTATGGCCGTTATGATTCATATGTTTTTATGGAACCACTGACGCCATTAGCGTATTTTGGAAAATTTCCAAAATTTGATAATTGATTTACTTATGCAATTGATATCGTTTATTTCACAACTTTTTGCTATGAGTCTTGACTAGGATGGTTGCATTGGGGATATTATTGTTATAAGTTTTGAGAACTAGAAATCGTGGATCGCATAGCAAGAGGGTAGCCATCATTTCCTGCTTTGGCTTTATAAGGTGAGGAGCCACTTCTGGACTTTGACGTGTGCCAGTAGGCTAGGAGCCACTTTTGGTCTTTGGCATGTGCTAGTAGTTTAAGAGCCACTTCTGGTCTTTAGTAATTGCCAGTAGGCTAAGAGCCACTTTTGATCTTTAGTATGTGCTAGCAGGCTAAGAGCCACTTCTGGTCTTTGACGTGTGCTAGCAGACTATGAGCCACTTTTGGTCTTTGGCATGTGCCAGCAGGCTATAAGCCACTTTTGGTCTTTGTCATGTGCCAGCAGGCTAGGAGCCACTCGTCTTTTAGTATGTGCGCAGCTAAGAGCCACTTCTCGGGCTCCTTAGTACGTGGCCAATAGCAAGAGCGTCTGTCTTTGATGTGTGCCACAGCTAGGAGCCACATCCGGTCTTTAGTATGTGCCACGCACTAAGAGCCACTTTGGCCTTTAGTAGCTAACAGTTAAGAGCCACTTCCTGTCTTTAGTATGTGCCAAGAGCCACTGAATCTCTTTAGTACGGGGGCTATTCAAGAATTAAAAGAAAATATTTAAAAGAAAATTTTTATCGATAATACCTCTTAAGATGCATACCATTCCACATCCTATGCATCAAGGTCCCGTCTAGTTTATTTAATGCGACGATCCTACATTCCACTCTTACGATCACGATGACCTTCCTAATTTGCTGGAATTTTACTTAGCTTAGTTCTACAAATTGTGAGCTTTCAAAGACTCTTCAAGACTAGGTCTTCATTTCTGAATGCACACTCCACTCATATCTTACATGCCTATTATATAGGTTTGTTATTCTTTGCTGGTACAATGCTATACGTATAGCTGCAGCTTCATGGAGTTCGTTTGTTATATCTAAGTCTTTGGCAATGGCTTCAGTATTAGCCTTCTCAGGGATTTATGTTCGAAGTGTGGGCACCCAAATTTCTATAGGAATTATGGCCTCCATCCCATAGGTGAGGGGGAACGGGGATACTCTAGTCAAGCCAGCTGGTTGTTCATTGCCTGTAAGATTCCCTTCCTAGTAGCTCGTCTACCCATTTTCCTTTAGCCGAATGTAGACGTTTTTTCAAAGTCGTTAAGAGAGTTTTGTTAGATGCTTATGCTTGGCCATTGCTCTATAAGTACCGTGGGGTTGAATACAAGATTTTGATTTTCAACTCATGGCAAAAATTTATGTATACTCCATTGTCAAACTGTGACCCATTGTCAATCACAATTGACTGAGGTACTCCGAACCGGAAGACTATATTCTTCCACACGAATTGAACAACATCTTTATCTTTGATGGAGGTGAAGGCTTCCGCTTCTATCCATTTGTTGAAATAGTCGGTGGCAACCAACAATAACTTCTTCTGAATTGGGGCGGTAGGCAGGGATCCAACTATATCAATTCCCATTGAGCAAAGGGCTAGGGGCTTGTGATGATTGTTAGATATTGAGCCAGCACCCTTGAGATGGGGGCTTGTCATTAGCACCGATCGCACTTCCTAACGTAGGCGGCTGCATCTGCTCTCATGGTTGGCCAATAGTAACCTTGCATATGGGAGCCAAAGTTATGCCGCCTAGATGGTTTTCACATATTCCTTCATGGAGTTCTACCAATATATATTGTCCCTGCTGAGTGGTGAGACACTTAAGATACGACCCGTCTAGAGACCATTTATATAATTGGCCATTCACAAGGGAAAATCTAGCCGCCTTGACCTGAATCTTATGGGCTTCAATCCTTTTATCTGGTAATTCTCCCGAGCTCAAATAATGCACTATTAGAGTCATCCAAGAAGAACATGCTTCATCTATCTCGTTTACCTAGTTGGTAGTAATTGATGATGCCAATTGGAAATAGACAAGGAGGAACACCGTTTCTTTATTAGAGGATGGGGCCTCCATGCCAGCATCCTTTCATTTGAATCCTCAAAAAGCTTAAGCTTCCGAGCCGTAGTAAAACTCCCTAGTCGAGCTAACTCGCATACATACTTGATCATGCCCCGGCCCCGCTTCGCATTCCGTTTACTTGCCCTACTACCAGTTGAGAGTCACTTTGTATGATGATTTTTTTGAAGATAATAAGACGCTATGAGGTCGAGCTCCGGCTAGGATTGCTCATCGCCTCATATTATTACCGCAGTGTCTAACCCTATTACCGTTTCTATCCATTCCCCTATTGGGGCTTTAAGTTGCAAACCGACTCCGGCTCTTTTTTGTTGAGAGGCTCCATCTACATTAAGGATCCACTAGCCAGAGTTATCCGGGTCCGCGTCTTGTTGGGGAATTTATGCTAAAAAGTTTGCCAATATCTACCCCTTTAATGCCAAGCGAGGTTTATATTGAATACCAAATTCACTTAGCTCAATTGTCCACCGGACCATCCTCCCTAATAGGTCGGGCTTATGTATAGTGTTTCGTAAAGGGAGATTGGTTAGCATAACGACAAGGTATGCTTGGAAGTAGGGGCAAAGCTTCTTAGCTGAAACACGGAGGGCTAGTGACGCTTGTTTAAGACGGGTATTAATGAGTGCCTAAAACACTCATCCTGGTTCAGCCCGCTCCATGTTTTAGTTCGATTTATATTTAATTAAGCCGCATTTATAATCGACATGATTTCGGAGCTTATGTGCACATGTGAATCTGTGGTTTCGAATCATTTTGGAGCCGAAAGAAGAAGGAGAAGAAAACTGGTAAAGAACGCTCATGACGCCCAAATGGCCGCGGACGCCGCAACGTCGTGACATCGCAACATCGTGACGTCGCAACGTCGTGATGTCGCAACGTCGCGACGTCTGGTCAATAGAAGAAAAAGTCAACGAGCAACCCAACGTCGCGACGTCATCGCGATTTCTGCCTCAGAATCATAAAAAGCAAAGGGTACCTAATTGGGAGGAGAGAAGGACATGCGGACTGGAGCACGGAAAACAGAGCAGTAGCGACTCGAATCATTGGAAAAGACAATGTTTTTTTATTTTTCTTTTCTCATAAACGACTGATGATTTATAGAATGATGCGTACATTCAGTTCCAATATGTTCTAGATTTCTCTCTAGGGTTTTGTTGAACCACAATTGAATGGATTAAGGTTTAAATTTATATTATTCAGTTTATTGACTATTTGCATCGATTTTCTCTATATCTGTAGTTTATATACATGGTAATGTCTTACCAACATTGGCATGATCCTACTGGGTATCCGAGATCGAGAGATAAGGACTCCCAAGGATCTGAATATAGCAACCCTGCTAAACTCTGGTGAACAGATATCATGATTCCGAGCGTGGCAATTAGGTTCGTGACATTTAGGCATTTGCAGGCTTGGCCTGGGGTAGAGATGCACCCAACCCTACTGGCGAGATAGGCGGACACACCTCGAGAGAGGGTATCTTGTAGGCACGATCACCCCGTCATCGAGAAGTCACTAATAGACTGAGTAGTAATTCCTCTTGCTAATAATCCATCAAAAGGGTGGGAGATAAATCCCTGCCCCACAAAGCAGAGTAATTTTACAAGTTAATTTAGCTTTAGTTTTAATCCCATATATTAGTTAGATAGCCATTCAGAGTTTAAGTCCAGATAATATTATAAGGTCAATTTCAGTAATCAACGCACTTCTCCCTATGGATCGATATCCGTACCTAGGTACACTATATTACTTGATACAACGCGTGCACTTGCGCACATAGGTGTACACATTTTACACATCACGCGTACACTATATTATTTTATGCTAAAAAGTTTTCCAATATCTACCCCTTTAATGCCAAGCGAGATTTATATTGAATATCAAATTCACTTAGCTCAATTGCCCATCGGACCATTGATTCGTGACACAGTAGGTGTACCCGGAATCAACAATATTTATAACCTAAATTCCTACTGTCGTAGTTAAGTTACTGCAGTATAGTGGCACTAGGGTCGCATCTGGGTGGATGGGTTTTCTCTCACAAAATGATTTACGCTTGATGTAAAATGGTGATTTCAATTTCGATTCGGGGGCGTTGTAAAATCAAGGTGATCGGGTGGTTTGAAAACTACAAACAAAATGAAATAGAATGTAAAGAACCTCAAGTCTCAAAGACTGGCTTCGAGGCTCTAGGGCACCGGGAGGTCCTCGTCCTTTCTCAAGTATGAGGATTACCTATAGTCATTTCCCGAACCGGGTCTTCATTTAACTATAAAAACTGAACCCTAAAAGTTTTTCTCTTGAGATACAACATTTATTAGTCATTTATGTTTCAAAGCAGTAGAAAATGATTCTTTGACCTAACCTACAGAGGCAAATAAATGGCAACTAAGCGAGTCTCAATGGATCTAGCAAAGAAGCATCCATCGAGCCCTAGCTTGCTGGCATCGCCATACAATCAAAGCATCAAAAGGATTTAAGCCCGAGGCAAGATACAAAGACATAAATGACAATAACTCCGGCATGTTGAAAACAAGAGACACCCGCCATTCTCAAACCTTGGCCCAAAGGGGCCTTCCTTCAAGGATGAGGGGATTTAGTCAAGCATCCCTTGAGTTGTCATCCTCAAAGGGTGTTTGGCAAGTGAGAAAGTGAAGGAAAGGGGGAGAAAATGAGAGAAAAGAAGAAAAGCAGGAAAGCTGAAAGCTTTCGCGCCAATTTTATTGCATAAAGTAATCAATGTCCTCAGACGTAGATTGACTCCAGACTTATATAATCGCCGTGAGTCGGCGGGAAATTACAAAAATGTCTAAACTACCAACAAAACATGAGGTAGTTTAGAAAGCCACAAAAAAGCGTGGTCAACCGGTAGTTAAACCGAGGCAGAGCAGTTGCGAAATTACGTTAATTGCAGTTATGGTACTCAGAATTTCGCAAAATTTTGCAAAGGTTCCAATTTTCTTCAACTCAGGGTTCTAATATCCCGACTTCTCAGAGCTACGAAACGGCTTGGATTCTTCGTGCATGGATTGGCTCTCGATAACTTTGGCCCGATTATCCCTTCCGCAAAAACTACAAAACAAATGACAAAATGCGATTAGTAGTATAGCCGGGACCTTAATGTGCCAATTGAGTTAATTACGTTGATTAGTATACAAAAAGTGCTCAAAACCTGCAATAAACATGACTCAAAATACACTTTTTGAGCACTAATCAACCATCCTCCTTGATAGGTCGGGCTTATGTATAGTGTTTCGTAAAGGGAGATTGGTTAGCACAACGACAAGGTGTGCCTGGAAGTAGGGGCAAAGCTTCTTAGCTGCCATAGGGAGGGTTAGTGCCGCTTGTTTGAGACGGGTATACTGAGTTTCTGCCTTAGACAGAGATTTTCTTATGAAGAATATTGGTCTTTGTTTTCGGTTTTCATTTTCTTTGAACAAAGTTGCACTTATTGAGACTTTTGAAACCGCTAGGTAAAGATAGAGCTGACGTCATTGGCTAGCCGAATCAAGGCTCGACAAGATATCGTTGATCGCTATGAAAGCCAATACACTGATCCAACCACCTTTCGTCCCTGTGAGTGATAAAAAGGGTTTTAACCGATCTATGAAACGAGATATGAATCGCTTCAAGAGCCGCTAGGCCAACCACTGGGCCGGCAGCCATTTACTGGAGGTAGAATATGAGAATCCATTATAGTTTGAGTTGAATAGGATTGGCCTCTATCCATCTCTAAGTCACCATAAAACCTAAAAATTTACCCGAACTGACTCCAAATGCGCATTTCAAAGGGTTGAGTTTCATGCTATACTTTATGTCTAACACAATAAGTACAGTGTTTATACTTGCTTTTAACCTTTCTACCCCGTATTTTGCCCTTAGTTCGTGTAGAACATGTGCTTTTGACTTTCTTTTCTGTTTTTATGCTCGTGAAGGTTGCTCAATGTTCATTGCACCTTTTTGAAGTGTCTTTGGATGCTTAAAGGACAACATGTTTTGAAGAAATCACTTATGCATGCGCATTGTCACTTCCAAGTGGAGCCGAATTTCGAAGCAATTTTCCAAAGCCTACTCAAATCTTGTAGTTCCTCTCTCTTCAACCTAAGGAATGGTTCCCCAATGATTGGAGAATTTCAAGTCAAAGTGGGATGATCACTTGAGGTTCTTGCTAACTAGAGGTTCCATGTATAAAGAGTGGAATTATGCAATGAATATGAGCACGCGCACTGGGGTTCTGTACTGTACTCAAAGTCTAGTAATCGGTACGTGCTTGTTAAAAGTGTAGAGGAAGATGAGTACCGGTACTCAAAACTATTAAAAGTGCAGAGGAAGATGAGTACCGATACTAGATATGTGAGTACCTGTGACTAAAGTCGTAAAGGCCCGCGATGGAGTAATCGGCACCGAAAGCGGCATCGGGTCTCGATGCTCAAGATTCAACTAGGTGTATCCAAAATTATGATATTATGCGTTGTGGTCGCTTTTGCTCCTCGCCCATGTAGCCGTTTGGGGGGTATTTATTACTGAAAGGCTGAAAGGGAATACACACAAATTCCTACTTAGGTTTTCCTTTAGTTTAGTTAGGGTTTTCTCTCATTTTCTTGGGTTTCTTGCAATTTCTATTTTGCACAACTTAGATCTTTGTTTGTTCTTATAGTTAATCACTTGTAATACTTAGTTTAAGTCTTTTAGTTTGTAGTTTCATCTCTAAACTTGTTCCATTAGGGTTTACATCAATCTATAGTATTTATTTCTCTTCTACTTGCATTTATGTTGGATGTTCTTGTATTTATTAGTCATTTCCTAGCTTTAATGGGGTTCTAAACCTCCAAGATAGGATTCGAACGGTGGAAACTCATTACCAACAAAGGTAACAACACTCTCCCACCTCTTGTGCTTCAATGGAAGGTGTATGATGTTAAATACTTACTACATTCTCTAAATGTTTAGGTTTGATAGATTCTTGACAATGTGTGAACAAGAGAATCTTGGTACACATTGTGCTTGAACCTAAATGCATGCTGAGTGTTTGTATAAACTTTCTAAATGAGCATTTGACATCATAATAAATCTTTTAAAAGCCTTCCAAAGATATGGTTCATTTTTGTTTAGAAAAGCCTTAATTTTAAAGATCAATGTTGGATTTGAATACTTATGTAATTTTACATTAAACTAATTTTACATAAATTCTAATAATATTATTTTTTTAGAGCTCAGTTTGAAATAAATTCATCCTTTGAGAAACTTTAGTAAACAATTATGTTTTTTTTTTAAAAATAAACAATTATGTATTTAGGAAGCCGTTAAAATAATCTGTGTCATTTATATTCAATTAAAATATAATTCAATAAAAAAATATATTCTGGTGAAAAAATACAAAATTTAAAATTATATTATCAGATTTTTATAATTAATCCTACATTTGTTCAATTTGATAATCCATGTCATTATACATATATGATGTAAATTTAGTTTGACAGCCTAACAACCGAACCAAAATTCCAACTCAGATTAGATTTTACGAATTTGAGATGGATCAAAATCTAAAAGTAATTACATGAAAGATCAATCCTCGCCATTCATATAAATTATATTCTCTTATCAATTATTTGATTATAAAGAGTGAGAAAATTGATTTTTAGTTTCTCAAGAAACAAAGTGTGGATTTGGATGACATATCTCTTAAAAAATTAAGTTTTAATTTTAAAATTTGCTAGCTATCTTTCTTCACGCCTTAATCTTAATTGCTTTTAAATTTATTACTTTTTTTTTACTAAAAACCAAAAAAGACATGTATCTACATCACTATAAAATTAATCATTGATATTAAATTTTTAAAAAAATGAGGTATTAAAATTATTTAGTACCTTTTTTCTTTATATAAAATTAGTTACTATTCTTATTTTTAAGAACGAAAAACAAAATTCATAGTGTCATCACTACATGATGATGATGATAATACAAAATTCATATATTTAATTGTTTTTTATTTTGTTGAAAACTTTATAAATTAGATATTGAATAATTTGTTGGACAAGTTATTAATAAACTAATATTTAATTGTTTGCATTAAAAGGAAATTGGTAAGACCCGATTAAAGCTTCCTATATATTGAAAAAAGATGTTTTATATGTATATCTTTATGAAGAAAATAAATAAAGAAAATGATAAAGACTATTTCAAGTTTCATTAAAAAATAATGTTTTTATAATAGTCTATTTCAACCACTTAATTGTTGTTGCTTAATTCTAATTTAAGCACATTTTAATCCTAACGATGTTTCTCAACATATCACACATAAGATAGAATTTGTTTGAAGGAGTGCCTAAAATTTTAACCTAAAATGCATGAAGATACATTTCAAAGTCATGAGTCGAAATGCTTTAATTATTTAATTTATTATTATGAAATAACAATACCTTGACATGATATTACTATATAAATATCACTATGAAATTATAATCTTATAGTATGATACATGTTAATTCACAAAAAAAAAAAAAAAATATAGTAATATCATAGTTAAGATATTGGAAGAAACTAATAACATTTAAGTCTAAAATTGCTGTTATAAACAAGGTAAATCAACATAGAAATCACTGGAATTTCATTAGAGAAGAACATGAATCAATGTCTTTATCGAAGAAGCAACATAAATGTAGAATTCATTCCCTTTAATAAAGAACATACCTGGTGTTTTCATTTGAGCTAGCTAACATAAATATCAATAATTAGAATTCTTTAATGAAGAACATGAATCATAGTCTTCATTGAAGAAACCGCATCAGTTATATTTATATAAATGAGAAAATATGTTATATTTTATTTTAAAAGTTTATAAAGAATGAGGAATAAGTAGAAAGACATTTAAAAATCATTCCTAATAGGTGTTGCATATGGAAGGCAGATTTTCTTCCTAAATGTTTGTTTTATCATTTGATTGAAAACCAAAAATAAAGAAAGAAAATGATTTTTACCCTTATCCTAATGAAATTGACCCAAAAACAAACTTTTTTCATTTACAACCTTAAAACACTCTATTTTATGCTCAAAAAATAAATAAATAAAAATAAAAAACAACTTTTAACTAACTCTGTTTTCCTCTTTTTTGTTTTGAAAAACATAAATTTGATCTTTAAAATACAGGAATTTGCCAAGCAATTTCTTAGCTAAGGAATCTAGGGTTTCAATTTTTATTTTTATTTTTCTCTGGTTTTCAATCAATTAGCAAACATGCATTTTAGAAAGAAAATGTGCTTCTCAAATGTAAGGCACCTAATAAGGATTATTTTTTAAATGAATTAACTTATCCTTGGTTCTTCAATCTTCATAAACTCTTTTTTAAATAGAATCAAATTAATACACTATAGCATAATTTTCCCTATAAAAATTATAGCAATGAGAACATGGTCTTAAAATGGTTCAAAATCTTTCTTTAGAAGTAAACATAATGAGACAATTTTGGAAGAAACTAATAAAGTTTAACTTTTCAAAAAAAAAAATTGTTATAAATGAGTTGAAACAAGTTAACATATCTCCTAAACAGAAATTTATCAAATTTATTACTCAATAAAATTATTTTTTATTTATTTTTAAAATAGATATTTTTGGATTCATTTTCTTGAATGAACAACATTTTGTTGAATAAAAATCATAATATTTATATATAAAAAAATTATAGCATTCAAAAAGGGTCTTAACTTGATTCAAAAACGGATTGGCAGAGTGGGTTGTATTTCTCTTCCTCCCCACAACGCACTGTGGGTATCACAATTAGAACAGACAACTCCACCTCTCTTTTTTATATATATATATATATATATATATATATATATATATATATATATATATATATATATATATATATTGTTTGTTGAGAGTTGAGGGATTTCAAAACTTGGTGGGCGACCATGAAAAACACTTTTTTGAGATGACAACTAAATTGAAACATCTCTTCCATATATATGATGCCCACCAAATATTTTGGATGTAAATTCTCATAATCCAATGAAATTTTGGTAGTGTATGTAATACTCTCCTTTTACAAGGATTCAAACACGAGTTGTCCACTAACAACATCCCATTTCTTTCTTTACCACTTGAGCCAAATTTTAACCACAATTATTAAACTTATTTAATATTATCATAACATAAAATTTTTACATTTTCATATTCATTTTAAGTGATTTTTCAATTTATAATTGGAATTGTTTTGATTAAAAAAAAAATTAATTACAGTTAACTTAAGAAAGTAGCTTTTTATAATATTACTTTTAGAAAATCACAACAATTATTTTTAAATCTAATTCTGGATAATAGTTTTTTCAAATCACGAAAAAACTCTATTCAGAAACTTCAAATGTTTTAAAATTATTTTTAATACTTTTAAATATGAATTGAAAATAATTTTAATTTCAGTTTTTGTTTTTAATTATTCTAATGATTTGTATGATTTGGTTTTACAAAATAGTTATAAGAAAATTAGTGACAACAATTAAAACAATATTATATTAAAATATAACGTTGTACATTCTTAAAAAAAAACTTATAATTTTAAATATATATTTTAATTTTTGTTTTGGGAGAACATAAAATTAAAAATTGTTCTTAAAAATAATTAATACCAATAAATTCTTAGTGTTAATTTGATGCAAATAAAAAAAATCGTAATTATGATAGTTTTTATTGTTAGATTTCCTTTTAGTGGGCTGACAAGTGTTAAATTTTGGACATGATTGTGCTGTCTATTCAGTAACCCAATGAACTTAGTGATATATTCCTAGTTGAATTAGGGTTCACAGAAATAATTATATAATTATTTCATTAATTATAAAATATGGAATTAATGTGTGGTTTCCTCGTTTGCCCTTAATGTTGTTTTGATGGGTCAATGTAACATTAAGGGGTACTAAGTACTCTGAGCTGGGTCCCCGGGTTTGAAACCCATAGCACGTTATCCGCAGCCCCATTGGAGAGAACGTGATTGCTTAGGCTTTACAATCCGTAAGACAAACCCTACCTCCATACTTGAAGAGAGCTTTTGCCATCGCATTGTCTAATTGCAATGGATTCGTGTATGTTTCACAATATTGGCTTATTTGATCTTGATTAGCATGCATGATTTAGGCTATGTGGTTTTATTCCTCGTATTTGGTAACAAAGAATAAAATCACATCTATGTGTTTATTCTGTGTATTTAATCTAACAAGTGGTATCGTAGCGGATCATACTGATCATTAGATTAATAAGTTAATATTTTGGTGCTAAAATACCTAAACCCAAATTTTTGAAATATATATATATTTTCGGAACCCAATTTATGCAAAATTGGCACCGGGGATTTGTTCCCCATAAAGAGACGAGAAAAACCCAACTTGAATCTTCGAAAACGGACGCCGGACTGCGAAGTTATTGGTCAAAGTTGGCTTATCGGCGGGCCAAACATACAAAGGAAGATTCCATCCAGACGACGTCAGAGTGGATCACAAAGCACGACGCCATGATGACGTCAGCAAAATAAAATTGAGATTTATTCTCATCTAAGGTATTTTGCTGATGTGATGAAGTATGATATGTTTATTTATTTTAGAATTAATTTTTTAAATTAATATGTTACCAAAGTAACCTCTGTTAATTTAATTAAATTAATTTTATAATAAATGAACTTTCTATCTATGCTAAAGTAGTCGCCCAAATGATGGATTATTTTATGCGTATGTAGGGTAATAATCGTCTAAATGTGAGACAAATAAAGTTTTTAACATGCAAACATTATGTCGGTCCAAAGAAAGGATAACGTTTCGCCTTTATAATATTGTCTACATTTAAGTACAGGAACGAGAGTACCAAGCCAATTGTTTTTTACGGCCCAAAGACTCAAATACAATGTTGTGTTTGGTATCTTATTAAGGGGCCCATGTGTATATATATTTTGTGCTTTAATATATACGTGTGTAGTATTAATGTGAGCATTTTGTGTTTATTTTCAGTATCTGCTATGTCTGCTATTTCTGCCAATATCAGTAGCATTCCTAAGCTTAACAACTCAAATTTTAAGAATTGGAAGGAACATGATGACGGTATCAAGTGCTTAGACTTGATCATGTATTTAGGGTTAGGGACCGTCTCTGCAAACTCTCCGACCAACGAGTACTCTTGATCAAAAGTCCGTATATGAGAAACGGGAAAGGTCTAACCATGTGAGTTCAGGCATGATGAAGCCTACACACGGACCACAAAGGGTTCCATATCAAGAAAATGATGCCAAGGCTTTCCCTAAAGAAGTCTCCGATCAAGTATGCCATTAACAATGAGTAAAGTTGAGACTAGTACCATTCACAAAATAACCACTATGAGGCATAAATGGTAGTGGAAGCATAAGGGAGTACATTTGGAGATGAGCAACCCTGCTGCAAGGCTTAAGGCACTAAAGTTAGAAATGCCTGAAGGCATAGTCGTGAAATTGGCCTTGAACTCTCTTCCTATACAGTATGACACACTTAAGGTGAGTTATAACACTCAAAAGGAAAAGTGGTCTTTACATGAACTACTTGCACAGTGTGTTCAGGAAGAGGAGAGGTTGAAAAGAGGGAAAATAGAAAGTGCTCATCTGACATCCACTTCTTCTGATCCGGGAAATAAGAAGAGAAAGAGGACCACTAAAGGAAAGAACCCAAGGTCAGTTTTGTTATCCGGGCATTAGGAACAAAAGAAACGGGATTCAGTTATCACCTGTTTCTTTGCAAGAAGAATGGCCACTTAAAGAAAGATTGCTCCAAGTACGCCAACTGGCGTGCAAAGAAAGGTATGTCTTACAACTTTGTTAGTTCTGAAGTTAATTTGGCTTTGGTACCGAGTGACACTCTGTGATAGGATACAGGAGCCACTACTACATAAGTGTCACTATAAAGCCAAGCACTGAAATGACTACCAATTGATGGTGAAAGATACATCTATACTGAAATGGCAAGAAAGCCTAAGTACAAGCTATTGGGACATTTCAAATTATGTTAGACTCGGGTTTTATTTAATTTTGAAAACATTTATTGTACCTCATTTAGACGGAATTTGATTGCTTCACGTTTAACAAATTTAAGTTATCTTTGTTCATTTGGAAATGAAATATTTAGTATTTTCCAAAATTATAAAGTTATTGGAACTGTAGCTAATTGATAAGCTATATAAATTAAATATGCAAAATCCTACAAATTTAATAATGAATGCAACCATTATCGATCAAAGCGCAAATTAAATAATGGTGAAATCCTTGATGTTATGGTACAAGCGTATGGGCACATATTTCCAAACAACGAATTGAAAGGCTAATAACTCAAGGAATTCTTGATTCCTCGACATGTCGATTTTGACATATGTGCAAATCAGACAGCGGAAATGACTAACAAAAGAAAGATGTGTGCAAATCGGTGTAGTAACGTCTTAGAGTTGGAGGAGTGAGGTATGTGGACCATTCCCTACAACTCTCTTGGGAATGGGCACATACTTTTCACATTTATAGATGATTACTCACGATATGGTTATTTGTACCTAATACATGAAAAGCGCACAAGCCCTGGCGTTCAAAATTTTCAAAGCCGAGGTTGAAAATCAGCTAGGTAAGAAAATTAAAGCCGCCAACCGACCGTGAGGGAATATTACGGTAGATATGATGGATCAGAACAACGACTGTGGCCTTTGCCAAATACCTTCTAAATGTGGTATTATACCTCAATACACCATGCCCGAACTCCGAGTCAAAAATGGTAGCGAGAGACGCATGTAACCTCTTAAAGACATGGTAAGAAGCATGATTAGTCATTCTTCTCTACCTAATTCATTATGGGGTGAAGCATTAAAGACCGTTAGCTATATACTCAATAGAGTTCCCAAAGAAAAGCGCTTAACAAAACCCCGTATGAGTTATGGACTATAAGAAGCCTTAGTATTAGACATCTCGCACGTCTGGGTCAGTCTACTAAGCAAGGCCTTATAGGCCTAATGAAAGAAAACTGGATTCAAGGACTGTTAGCTGTTATTTTGTGGGATACCCTGAGAGGTCTAAAGGGTATAAGTTTTATGACCCTTCAAGTAGGTCCTTCTTTGAGACGGGTAATGCCAAGTTTATTGAGGATAGTGGGAGCACTCAAGTTAAGGAGGTCATTTTTGAGGAGGAGTATGTAAATGCTCCAACCACAACTACTATTGAAGCTATCAGACAATCAGTAATCTATTCCTATTATCATGGCTAAGTGTTGTGGTAAATGATGACATTCCTATGCAACTCCAATACAATTGGAGGCTCCACCCACTAGATTCGAGGAACCATCAAGAAATAAGGGAAGAACCTCACCACTCTCAACCCGAAGTGCCATTAAGGCGGTCCACTGTGAAAGGAGAAAGGCAAATTTCGTGATGACTATGCAGTCTTCTTCAGAGCATGAGTTTGATAAAGGTGATTGAGGACGATCCTACGTCTCATTAATCAAGCCAAACAAAGGCACCAATTCGTAAAAGTGGATTGCGCCTATGCAAGAGGAAATGAAGCCCATGAAAGATAATGGCGCGATCCGGCTCGAATTCGCCTAAAGGTGTAAAACCAATTGGTTGTAAATGGATATTCAAAACCAAACGGGATTCAAAAGGCAATGTCGAGAGATATAAGGCACACCTAGTCGCCAAGGGCTTTACCCAAAAGGAAGGCATAGATTATAAGGAGACCTTTTCGCCAGTTTCGACGAAAGACTCATTTAGAATTATAATGGCACTTGTAGCTCATCAGGATCTGTATTGCAACCAAATGGACGCCAAGACGCCTTCCTCAATGGAAAGATATCATGAAACTATACACATGAAAGCAACCAGAGAACTTTGAGTTCGGAAACCCAAAGCACCTAGTATGTAGACTCAAGAAGTCCATTTATGGTTTAAAGCAGGCATCCCGTCAATGGTACCGAAATTTGATAAGGTGATTTCTTCATATGGTTTCAAGGAGAACACTGTTGATCAGTGCATATATCTTAAGTTCAGTGGGAGCAAGTTTGTTATATTGGTGCTCTATGTGGATGACATTATGATAGCAAGCAATGTTGTTAAGATAGCAGGAAATCGACCTCAGGCTACATCTTCATGTTGGCAGGAGGGGCTATTTCATGGAAAAGTGTCAAACAGACACTAGTAGCCTCTTCAACCATGGAAGCTGAATTTATAGCCTGCTTCGAGGCATCTAATCAAGGAATATACGCGAAACTTTATCACGGACTTCGATTATTAGCTGGCATTGACAAGCCGCTTAGGATTAATTGTGATAATAAAGCTGCAGAGTTATATTCTAAAAACAACCGGAGTTCATCAAAATCAAAGCACATTGACATTAAGTTTCTGGTTGTAAAAGAAAGAGTTCAGAGTGGTCAAGTGTCGATTGAGCATATTATACGAACTCCATGATTGCGCACTAATTTACTCAAAGGCTTGCCACTTGTTGTGTTTCATGAGCATGTTGCTCGACAGTGTACTTAGTCTAGACGATATAGGAAGATATAGGCATTCATTTGGTTTTATGTGTACTATGTGATTGACACGCTATAGTTATTTCATTTTATATGTACATACATGCTATGATTATTTAATGCATTTATGTTATGTTCGACCACTGATGTGATGTCATGATTTCTACTACTGCTTAGCATGTGGTATTTGAAAATATGATACTAGACCTTATTTGAGTCATAAAGAGGACCTTTTGGAGATAGGCATACTATAGATCACATTTTATGTAATCTCTGCCACACACCCATATTTGATCTATGTCATTGATCGGCTAAGCTATTACAAAGATAAAGTCTCAAGTACGCATGAATGTAATAAAGGCCGCTTGATCCCATTCTAGTACAATTAATTCACTGCATTGTTTAAAGTATTTTTGTGATTGGACAGTGTATATTTGCGCGCAACTTTAGTATTCAATCATGTACATATTCAGAGTTCTAACACTTGTAGCCCAAGTGGGAGATTGTTAGATTTCCTTTTAGTGGGCTGACAAGTGTTAAATTTTGGACATGATTGTGATGTTTATTCAGTAACCCAATAAAGTTAGTGATCTATTCCCAGTTGAATTAGGGTTCACATAAATAATTATATAATTATTTCATTAATTATAAAATATGGAATTAATGTGGTTTCCTGCTTTGCCCTTTAATGTTGTTTTGATGGGTCAATGACATTAAGGGGCAATTAAGTAATTTGAGCTTAGGTCCTCAGCTAGAAGAAACCTACAAGACGTTATCCCAACCCTATCAGAGAGAACGTGATTGCTTAGGTTTACAATCCAAGACAAACCTAAATTTCCATATCAAGGAGCTTTGTTACCGCATTGTCTAATCAAGAATGGATCTGCGATGTCTTCACAATATCAATATTTGATCTTGATTAAGATGCACGATTCTAAGACGTATTTTTATTCTATATTCTGTAACAAAGTAATAAAATCACATCTATGTGTTTATTCTCGTATTTAATTTAACATTTATGTGTTGTGAACATTTTTAATGTCGGGAGTACAAGAAAACCTTTAGTTAATTTTTAAAAGAAAAAATCGATTCAAACAAGGGAGGGTATTAAATTTGTTTAGTACTGTATTTTATTGTTGAAAAAGGCTAATGTTATGTTTAGTTCCCGAAAAATGTGAAGAAAAATACAAATGAAAAAAATATAAAGGAAAAGAGGAATTAAAGAAAACGTTTTTTGGAAAATAAAATAGAGGCTTACATGTTATTTCTATTTACTACTTCAAACCAATTCTATTCATTTTAAGTCTTCAATATAGAGATAATTAGATAATTTAAGAATTTGAAAGTTTCTAAAAAACTCTATTTATTTTTTATTTTCTTTAAAATTTTTATTAGATAATCAAATATGAAAAAAAAATTTCCTTCACATTTTTTTCTTTCCTTAGAATATTTCGAGAACTAAACACAACCTAAGATTATGTTTTGATTTTGGAAAATTTGAAGGAAAATACAAGAAAAGTAATAAAGAGAAAATTAGAAGGAAATTAAAAATTGAAGGAAACTAAAATAGTGTTATAAATCAATAAATTATTTTATTTGTACCTTCAAACTCATAGAATTTATTTTATTTAACTATCAATATTAAAAATTAAATAGTTTTAAATATATAAATCTCTAATTAATTTTAATTACTGAACTTAAAAAAAAATTATAGAACAAACCAAAATGAGAGGTCAATTTTTTCATTTTTTTCTTTGTACTTTGGGAACCAAACATAGCTTAAAGCAAAATGAAAGAAATAAAAAAATCAAATATAAATTAAAAAGACAAAAATAAGTTTAAAATTAATAAACTTAATACATTAATCTTTCATAAGGCTTTGTTAGAACCCATAAAATACTAACTAAAAAAATACAGAGGAAAATAGAATAAAAGAAAATTCAAGAAAATAAAAAATAAAGTTTTAAATTTACTAAATTAATTTTATACGTTTATTCAAACTCATTTTATTTGTTTTTTATCCTATATAGATTGAAAAAATTAAATATGCTAATTTTTTATAAAGTTAGATTATATTTTGATTTTATCTTAAGGATGAAATCAAATATTAAAAATCAATTAAAAGATATCCTATATAGCTCAAGTACCCCACCCCACCTGCATGGACTTGCCCATCTCCCTCTATGTCCAGCTCACAAATTCAAATATTTGAGAGAACTCTAATATTCAAAGCCGACACTCGTTTATATCGTTGGAAAAACTTAATAAATTAGATATTAAATAATTTTGTGGACAAGTTAATAAATTAGTATTTAATTGTTTGTGTTTTAATGTCTGGTTCCATTTATTTACATTAAAAGGAAGGTAATAATACCTGATGAAGCTCTAAGAGCATTTGCAAAAAATTAGAAGAGATTAGACATTGAAAAATATGTTTTAGCGATATCTTTATTAAGAAAGCAAATAAAATTAATGAAGCGAGTATTTCAAATTTCATTAAAAAAAATGTTTTTATATCATTCAACAGCTAAATTGTTGTTTAATTATAATTTAATCAAATTTTAATCTGAATTATGTTTCTCAGCATATCACATATGATAGAATGCTTGAGTGAGTGCCTTATTTATACTTTTATTGCAAGCCAATACTTAAATTGACATGTGGTTCCAACCAGAAAATGCATGAAGAAGATGCATTTTTAAAGTCATGAGTTGATATTTTAATTAATTAATTCATTATTATTTAAAAATAACAATAATTTTGGCATGATATTACTTTATAAATATCACAAATTATAATATTATAGCATAATGAATGAGAATTCACAAAAAAAAGTAACGATAGTTAAGATATTGAAGAAACTAATAACATTTAAGTCTAAAAATATTGTTATAAATGAAGTTCAATCATAACACCTTTTTAGAAGTAAACATAAACAGTGAACATTGGAATTAACTAATAATATTACTTAAGTTTTGAAAAAATTGTTATAAATGGGTTTAAACAACATAAAGATTGGGTTTTCTTTTATGAACAACATCATATTTATATATAAAAAAATTATTGCATTCAGAACATCTTCTTATCTTGATCCAAAATCGTACTGACAGGATTGGGTGTATTCTTCACTTGGCCACGATGCATTCATTGTGGGTGTCAATTAGAATAAACAAGTCTACTGTTACCCCCTCGGATGCCTAAGGTATTGGCCGGATGCAAAGTATGCCTTAAACCTATGAGGGCACCTAATGAAACAAGGCAAACCATGGTGGTGCATGGTAAGATATGGTAGACCCACATGAGGTGCATGGTAGTAGATAGTGGACATGCACTTGTTGCAAACAGTTGTGAGTTTGAATTTGAAAATGAGAGCCAGATTTCAAATTCAAACATTATTCAAGTTGGAGCTAGATTTTGAATATGGGAAGCAGATTTGAATTCAAACTCAAGGAGGGAATTGACTTCTGTTGAGAAGAGTCACCAAGATTGGGAAGAGACACCAAAGTCTATAAAAGGATCTAGTCTCTAACTTTGATGGGGTTAGAGAGTGTGCCTAATTTCTATAATAATAAACTCTTGTATGTTGAGAAGTGTTAGTGCACTTGATAGTTTTGTTGCAATACAAGTTGGGATTGGTTTCTTGTAAAAACTAAGTTTCTTATACGTTGCTTTTGATAGACACTGTAAGGAATCCAAAAAGGAGAAAAATTCCTTGTGCTAAATCAGGGGTGTGACATCTACCATGGTGTCTTTGCTAACTAGTGCTCTTGGGAATTTGACCTGCGTTTTACTTCTTTGTTTGTTCTTTTCTTATGTGGTACAAATGATATATGGTAGGCAATTTATACAAAATTTAACCATAAACCATTTGGTAGGAAAATAAAAAACATGAATAAAGACTTATCAACAGAAAATAAAAATAAAAATAGTATATATATATATATAAAGTCAAAGGTTTTTATTTCAGAATTGAAGTCAAGGTCAAATATCAAAGCCCATTCTTGAGATGACAACTAAATTGAAGCACTTTCTCGTATTAAGGATGTTGACCAAAATGTTTTGACAATCCTCACCTCCAATTTAATTTTGTAAGTGCTTCCTTCAATTCAAGAATTATTTAGCATATTGTTAATTTTACCATAACATGCAAAAGTTTTGACACTTATATTCTTTTTAATGATTTTCAATTTATAATTGGAATTATTTTTATTAAAGAAAATTAAAATTAAATTTCTAACTTAAGAAAGTAGTTTTATTATATAAATTTTAGAAAATCACACTATTTTTAAATCTAATTCTGGATAATAGTTTTTTGGAATCGCGAACAAAACTCTATTTAGAAGCTTCAGATGTTTTAAATTATTTTTAAATATGTATTGAAAATAATTTTAGTTTTAGTTTTTAATTTTTAATTATTCTAGATATATGTATCATTTTTTTTTTTTGATAAAACAGTTGTAAGAAAATGAGTGAAAACAAGTAAACAATATTATCTTAAAATGTGACGTCTTGCATTCTTAAAAACAAAAAATATTTTATAATTCTTAAATATGTATCTTTTAATTTTTAGTTTTGGAGAACATAAAATTGTTCCTGAAAATAATTACAAATCAATCTTAGTGATAATTTGACAAATAAAAAAAAAATTGTAACTATGACAGTTTTTATGAGTTACAACATTTTTTAATGTTGATACAAGAACCCGAAGTTAATTTGTTAAAAGAAAAAGACAATGCAAACGAGGGAGAGTATTAAATTTGTTTAATACTGAATTTTATTGTTGAAAAAACCTAAAGCAAAATGAAAGGAAAAACAAAAAAACAAAAATGAAATAAAAATTAAAAAGATAAAATGAACTTAAAATTAGTAAATTATTTTAATATATGAATATCAGCAAGAGTAGATGTCGGCATCACCCCACCGCCACCAATGTCTATTCCTCTTTGTATTTTCTAGCCTTCACAATTTCAATTATTTGACGCCGGCTGTGGCCTATCACTGTCATCAAGGAGTCATAGTGCAATTCGTTCAATTTTTTGGTTCGCTGTGGGGTCTGGTCTAGTACGGGACCGAGGCATCAAGGCGCTCATTATAGGCACAAGTAATCTAGCTTTAGCCTGTCATGGGGCAAGGCCAAGGCATCAGGGTCAAGGTCGTGGATTAAAAAGGTAGTATTATGGCCTAACACAGGATCGATACGTCAAGGCAATGTCAATATAGACTAGCCTGACACAAGTTGTGTCATATCCCATTCAATAGGGAATAAAGATTTTAAGACTATATAAATATTTGATTCATTTCATATTAATGCTTTAAAACTACGAAAAACTCTTGCATCTAAAGAAATAATATTTATATGGTTAAATAAGATCATCACAGTTATAAACTCATTATCAATCCTTTCCATAACCGATGTGAGATAATCCAATAATCTTCCTTCACATCAGCTCGGCCGGCGACCAAAGTACAACCCGCTTCTTCACTGCCGAGACTCCTATCGATAACTCAGCCTGATATCACCCGTTGCCGATTTCGATCTTCTTAATCCCAAAAGTCTAAATTTTATAGCACTTGCGCTTTCTCATATTTATAAACTCATCACTAATCATTTTCACACTCGATGTGGGATAACCCAACAATCTTCTCTCAAACATCAGGCCTTAGGTCAGAGGACGGAAGCGTCAACCCAATTTTAATTGTTATTAGAACCAATTTGTGAGGCTTTGTAATCTCATGAGACTAATGCCTCAAAACCTATTATATACGTTTTACGGCCATGAGATCCGAATGCCTTGACTTGCTAAGGAGCCGAACACGACGGCACGTGCATCATTGAGGGTAAACTCTAATGTTCCACGTCGATTTATGACCATTGACGGCAGCTGTGGCCTATGACTTTCATAAAGGGGTTATACTGCAATTCGTTCAATTTCTTTGTTTTTTTTGACAACATTCACTTTCTTTATTAGACATAATTATATAAAATAAAAAAAATCAACGAATAGGTTAATAAATTGAGTTAATACAATAAAACAAAGAGAGACAAAATCAAATCATGGTTTTTATAGAACTGGAGTAGTATCTATTCAAATCATTTCCTTTTTCAAATTCCATAAATTTATTTTAATTAATAAATTAATTCGAATCCACCCTAATTATCCCCAAAAAAGACCCACTTGACTGAACCTAAGTATTTGTTTGAATTGGAAAAGATAATGTTAACAATAGGAAAAGATTTTAAAATGAAGTTGACCCACAAATTTGGTCAATCATTTCATAGATTATATCACCTTTTTCTAAATTCCATAAATATATTTTAATTAACAACTTGATCGGCGTTGAAACTTGACCCTTTTATCTGAAAAAACCACTTGATAGCACCCAAGTATTTGTTTAAGGTACTTCCCAGTTCCTTCCCTTCATGTTTAGGATCGATTTCTTTCTTAACTCTCTCTCTCTCTCTCTCTCTCTCTCCTTTCATTATAAATAAGGATGCCAGTGTCCTTTGAAGGTCGTATTATTGAATGGAGGGTGAGGGCTTCAACAAGCTGCCAGGAAGGCTGTGTTTCCACAATTCTTCCTTCACATCTCCCACTGAAGCATGCAAATCTTCAATGGTCAGTCCTATGTTTCTGAGCGGCGGCGGAGTCTGATGTGGTGTGGGAGAGGTTCTTGCCGGCGGATTATCGCTTATCCTGTCCAGACTGGTTCAGCCCATGATGTTTTCTTCATGAAGGAGCTGTTTTTGGGCTTCAGGTTCTCCCAATCTCATTGACGGTGGCAACAAGGTTGGCTCCATAATCTGAACTTTTCTTCCTTCCCCTCCTCTCTCTCTCTCTCTCTCTTCTCTCTCTCTCTAAAGAAAAGTAAAGTTGACATAGTCATTTATGATCACTATCATGCAGAGCTTCAAATTAGACAAGTGGAGTGGCAAAAAATCCTATATACTTTCTGCAAGAGACTTGTCTCATTGCATGTGGGCCGATGACCCCATATTGGAGTTGGAGATCTACCCCCTGAATCACAAGGTCTTTCCTCAATTTCGGGAAAAGCATGTATCATTCTACCCATTTTAAAACAATGGTAGAATATGTCATAGAAAACTAATTAACTTTAAGTAGAGTTAGTATCTTAATCACCTTATATGTTATCTTAACTAATTATAGGTACTATCTTAAATAATTGATTAAAATAGTATTTACAGTTATTTATGGTAACTTGAAAGCTAATTATTTTTTTCTTAAAATGTTCTTTATCATATATTTCTCATTCTTCATATCTTTCTTGTCTTTATTTTCAAATCAATACATACTTTTCTCATATATTTTTTGGTGTTTTGGATTAAAAGATCCTTTCAAAACTAAATTTGAGAAACCTAATCCTTTATCAAATTTTAACCTCACTTAGGTAAAAATGTCTTCATAGTTTTCTTATAAAATTAACAAATTTGATTTTTTTTAAAGATGGAAATACGTATAAGAAAAAAACATTTTTTTCAGTTGTTTTTCGAAAAAAAACACTAAGAAAAGTTAGATTTACAAAATTTTGAATTGTTTGAGGGTTTTTAACCAAATTTTTTTCTTTTCTTTAGAAGTCAATTTTGATACAATTTCCAATCAAACATGTTTCCTAGTTATGAAAGTATATGAACATGACCCAACTAACTGGTCCAACCCTAATTATCACCTTTTGGCTCCACCCCCACATGGAAAATTTAAAGCCTTGTAATTTTTCTACCCACAGGTTCTCACAAGTGGCTGAACTCAAAACAATGTCTTGGGTTGAAATCGATGGGAAGATAAGAACTCAAATGCTCTCACCAAACACAAAATATGGTGTATATCTCATAATGAAAATCTCCAATAATGCATTTGGTCTTGACCTGATTCCATCAGAGATATCAGTAGAGGTCTCCAATAGAACTCAAGTTTGTAATGGGACTGCATATTTGAGCTGTGGAGACAGCAAGAAGAAGGAGATGGAGAGGTTGTTTTATGGGAACCGCATAGAGATGTTGAAGTCAAGAGTGATTGAAGGTGATGGAAGAGTTCCATGTGAGAGGAGATGGGGTGGATGGAGATTGAGCTTGAGACTTCTTTTAATGTGATCAAGGTGGGATGAGGAAGCAGATGAGCTTGAGGGGAGGGAAGGGTCAGCATTTGAAAGGGGGACTGATTATTGAAGGCATTGAAGTGAGGCCCAAATGTATATAAGAAAATAAAATAATAGGTTGATAGATTCAATTCCATGGCATGAAAGTTTTTATTTTATTTTATATCTATTCATTTTGTATATTACAATGTAGTACTTGTTTTTACAAATATTCGAACCTGGATCTCTTGTAACCATTTTCCACTATTTACCACTTTAACCGAATGAGGGTCTTTGAGAGCTTGATTAATTCCTTTTTGTCTCATATATGGAGATATGTAAGTTTATGCATGTATGGATTTTTTTGGTTTAATTTATACTATATATGTTTGTTGGTTCTCTAAAATTATTAAGGAAAGAAAAAAATATTTAAGAATATGTTCTTGTTATTTTCATTTTTAGTATAATTATAAAAATATAATGAAAATTAAATGTAGTTAAATTATGTTAGAAATTTATATATTTTAAATTTATTTATTTCTTTTTATGATGGAGAAAACTAAGGTAAAAAATTTAAAGAAATATATAGAAATAAATGTTAATAGTAGATCATAAAGGTTTACTTCTCTCATCAAAGAGGATGGTGCTTGGTCCAAAGGAAAGTGAAAGCTCATCCTGTTATAAAATTATAAGTTGACTAGGATAACAATTAGAAGTTAATCACTTGACTCAAATCTATCCTTTTGATCAATCCTTGACAAATGAAAATATGAGATATCATTTCTGTCATTAAGAATAACTAGGTGCACGGGGAGTTCCTGAACTTAGCTGAGGAGCTGTTGGGAGATGGAGAGCGAAAAGCGAGGCTGTTCATAAAGGGAAGGTATAAACACTCAACTCTTCACTCGATATTGTTGGGTTTAGGGTTGTAGTAGCATATATATACATATGACTTCCCACCAACCCGTCCCAGTTCTACTTCTCTTTTGAGTCTACGCCCTCAAGAAAATGTCTTATTATTTAGTCTTAGGTCCTCCATATATGGACCATTTCCATCCTCTCTCTAGGTGATAGGTGATGTACGTGGGATGCCAGAGAAGTTACGTGGGGGTGTCGATGGGACAATTGGGAAAACTGCTGAACTCAACGAAGGTGGAGAGAGGAGTAGGTAGGCACCAAGGTCAAAGCATGTCTGGAATGTGGAGGAAGATGTAAAGTAATAGTGGGTACATACACCTTTTCTCATCTTTCTTCATGGTCAAGAAACGGAATACATAAGGAGATGAATGTACCCAGCAAAAACCATAACCAATTTTTTGTCGGTACATACACCTCAACACATTTATTCTAACAACCTGATTCTAGAATATTACAACCAAATATATTTGTAACACTCCCCTAAAGATGGAGTATAAAGGTTATGAACTCCCATCTTGCTCAAAAGAGTATGAAACTGAGTAGGATGTAAAGCCTTGGTGAAGATGTATGCCAGTTGATTGTGAGTTGTAACATGAAGAGCTTTTAAGAAACCAGCTTGCTTATTTTCCCGCACACAGATGTTTATCTCGACATGTCATTCGCCATGCGAGTACATGTGGATCGCCTACAATAGCTTGGTTATCACAAAATAAAAGAGCTGGACCTCAGATGTGTAATCCTGAAATCTTTCACCAGTGAAAGTAACCACAAAATTTCACAAGTTGTGTTGTGTTTACCATAGCACGATACTCTGCTTTAGTTGAAGAACGAGAGACAAACTGCTTTTTGGATTTCCAAGAAATGAGTGAAGAGCCAAGGAATACTCAAAAACCTGAAATGGATTGCCGTGTTTCGGGACAAGCTGCCCAATCCGAATCAGCAAAGGCTTTGAGCTGAATTTCACAATTTGATGGGAAGAAAAGTCCTTGAACAGGTGCCTTCTTGATGTACTGCAAAATTTTGAAGGCTGCCTGAAGATGAGTTGAATGAGGAGCTGCCAAGAATTGACTCAATCTATTAACAACATAAGTGAGATCAGGTCGAGTAATTGTGAGATAAGAGTAACCAGCCAATTAACCTTCTATATGTGCTAGCAACATCAAGTAGGTCTCCACCATCTTTTGTCAATTTCAGATTTGCCTCCATTGGAATAGATGCTGGTTTACATCCCAAATATCCCGTATCCGAAACAAGTTCCAAATCAAATTTTCGTTGACAAACTAAGAGTGGTCTTGAGATCCTCGATAGCGGCTGTATGATTACTAGCAATTATGATGTCATCAACATATCCTAAGAGAGCCAAAAAAGAAGTGCCCAGCTACTTGGTGAACAAGGAATGATCACTGGCTGATTGTGTAAATCCAATGGCGATTAATGCACTTGAAAACTTATGAAACCATTGTAGAGACCCTTAATTCAAGCCATAGATGGATTTGTGAAGTTGACAGACATCATTAGAAGGTAGAATCTCCCCCTTTCAACAAGCATATCTATGAGGAATAGTCATATATACTTCCTCGGTAAGGTCATTATAAAGAAAAGCATTAATGACATCCAATTGAGTAAGTGACCAATTAAAAACGGCAGCCAAAGAGAACAAAACTTTGACAGTTGCAAGGTTTGCAACAGGAGAAAAAGTGTCCAAAAATTCTATACTCCCTTGTTGGGAATAACCTTTGGCAACTAAACGTGCCCTATGGCGTTCCACAGTCCCATCCACTTGAAGTTTGATTTTATAATTCTACTTACAGCCAACTGGGTGTTTCCTTGGAGGAAGAGACATAATTGACCAAGTTTTGTTGGTTGCCAAAGCTTGTAACTCAGCTGCCATAGCATCATGCCAAACCTTTAATCAGGGAGGTTGAAGTGTCCAAAACATTTTGGTAATTTTTATTGGGAGGACAAAGTCATTAAAAAAATTTGAATTACCATGATAGCACTTCAACTAAAAATTCATGTAAGTTAAATCTTGATCAAGAGTTACTAATTAAACTTTTTTTTTAATTGGAACAATATTTGTTTCTTCTTTGGAATATCACAAAGCTTGCTTACACGATGGTTATAACTGAAAAATGTGACGTGTATAGCTTCGGAGTGGTGACACTAGAGAAAATGATAGGAAAGCATCCCGGAGAACTTATCACCTCATTATCATCACCGTTATGTCAAGATATAATGTTGTCTTAGGATCTATTGATTCGCATCTCTCACTTCCGAAGATGCACAAGCTCAAAGATGTAGTTTGTATTTTTCGCCTCAAATGCATCCATTCAAATCCACAATTTCCTTGCCCAACAATGCGACAAGTATCATACAAACTTCTTGGTAACATACCATTTCCTAAGTTGCCTTGTTACATTTCCTCCATGACTTGAAGAATCAAGAAATGTACTTCTCAAGGTGTGTATATATTAGATATAAAGTTATGCCTTTTTGTTTCTGTATTAAGGATATTCGCAAATTATTCTGTTACATTTGGAGAGAGAGAAAGAGGATTCCATGTACATTGTTTTTATCAAAATGGGTCCTTAACACTCGTTAATTTCTTTTTCTTCTCCTTTTCTCATTCTTCCCTTGTTCTACTTTCACTCTCAAAAAATTAGTGTGGAAGTATTTAATTAAAGGAATGCATGTAACAGATCATTTGATATATTATGGACGGTAAACAGAGTACTGTTACATTATTTATTCTAACTGGTAACTTTGAATTAAATAATATAAAACCATTTATTGAATTTAAACAATTTTATATTTTCTTATTATTGGTGTACACTTCTTCAACCAAAACAATTGAACTTACAATTGTCAATAGTATGCATATCGTGAACTGGGATTACAACATTGTAATAATTTACTTGAAAAAAAAGTTTCGAAACTTTGGTCCCTCCTCTTCTTATGCATGACCTAATGTCTTCAACCAACTAAATTTGGGCTTACTGACACAATATGTTTATATTTAGCATTAGTAAAACCATGAAACATTCCATGTCACATAATGGACATAAAATTTAGTATTAGATGAACAATAAGTACCTTTACCCCACCCAAGAAACTTTCCTCATCAATGTTAAGAAAATCAATCTCATGACCTACCATCTTTTCTATCTTAATTTTTTCTTTTTTCTTTTAAAAAAAATCTAAGATGGAAGTCTTTCTACTTTTTTAAAAAAGTAGGGATCACAAAGCACTTTATTTCAACTTCCTACTTTTTTTAATTATATTCTCTTTTGTAGATTTGGGTTTAGATACTGGAGTGTCAAAAGGGGGGCAAAATCCCCATTTCCCTACCTTTCCTGGACTACAATTGTTGATAGCTGGATACATGAAATAATTATCGGTTACATTGTTGTCATTTTTAACATTTTTGTCACATGGAAACTTTTAACTCAAATGAGCCTTCTCAGTTTAGATATGCCCATCTGAAACTTGGAATTAAAATTGATAAATCATAAATAGCATGTTAAATTTTCAGAAAAGTGATGAAAATTAAGAATCTTGATGATAATTATATACTGAATGGATCTAACTTGCAAAGGCTCCATAGTTTACAAGTATCCTACATGATAATGAAAGATGTGACGTTTTGCCTTACTTTTTGAAACCGCTTTTAATAACAATTTTTAAAAAATTTTCTTATTATCTAAATTTATTGTTTTCCGTGTTTTTCAACAAAAAAGCACCAAACCTGTTCTTGGTGGTTTCCTTATTCTCATTGTTTTTTAATAAAAATAGCTAAAAACTCGTAATAACATAGCTCCAAGTTTCTTATTTGTTTTTGTTTTCAGGTGATGTTATTTATTTATTTTTATTTAAAAATATTCTTTTAAAAAAGAATACCAAAGAAGACTTGCTTGACTTGCTATGCTTCCCGGAAGAGTTGGCATAGATACAAATGTCACAATATAAAGTAAGACGCCAATATTGAATGGATGTATGAATCGAGACAAATATGAAATGGAAAAAATGGATGAATGGTGGGGTGGATATTTTGTGGCTTATAATCCTTCATTGTTTTGCTTCAAAAACTAAGGTGCGTGTGGAAACTTGTGAGATATCTAAAAGTCTTATATTATTGAGAGTAAATAACATTTTATTTGGAATCTTAAAAGGTCCAAGAGAGAAATGATTTTTCCATGTGGAAAATTTGCATGATAGCTGATCAATTTTCCAAAATTTTCCCTTGTGAACACATTGAATGGGTTTTGGAAAATTTTAGGCACATGCATGCCTCTATCAAGTGAAGTCCACGCCTTTAATCTATGGATCACACCACAGTCATCTCTTGGTGATGAGCGTGTCCCCACCGGCTAAATGTTCTACTAGCCAATTTTATTTTATAATGCTAATGGTTATGGTCGTTGATGTTTTCCTTTTTTTTTTGGTATATTTTTTTTGACTTTCATTCACTTTACGTTGTAATAATATGTTCTTGTATATGGCTTATAATCCTTTATTATTTTACTTGAAAAGCTAAGGTACGTCTGGAAATTTGTGATATATATAGTTAAAAATCTCATATTATTAAGAATAGATAACACGATGTTTGGAATTTTAAAAGGCCAAGAGAGAAATGTTGACCCATAATTTTTCTACATGGAGATTTTTTGTGATAGCTTAAAGTTTTTTTTAATAGGTAAGAACAAAATATATATTAAAAAGAGGCACGGCAAAAGTGTTCAAAGTATACAAGTATACAAAAATGCCAACAACCTCAACAAAAAAGTACTACAAATTAAAAACATCCCTCGAGGGGTTCATAACCAATTCACAATATCAATTATGTTATTTACTGTTGTGAACAAATGAGTTCAAGCACAAATATTGCAACATTCCTTGATGATAGATTGTTCTTTATCATTAAATGGTCTTAAATTATTAAGAGCAAATAACACGTTATATGGAATCCTAAAGGTATCAAAGAAATGTTGACTTAACAAAATTTTCTGTCTTTCACATGATGTAGAAATATGTATGGATAAAAATATTTGGCCCTTTATAATTTACTTTACTTATCTTGCTTACATACTAATTTAAAAGGGCGTGATTAAGAAAGAAAAGGACAAAATCTTCAATGTTGCTAATTTATCATATCAAAAGGTTTTTCTTTAAAAAAGAAGTAATGGAAAAAAGCCAATCTACAATTCAAAAAAATTTATTAAAGGCATCGAATACTTTATTCATGGAATATGATCATTACGAAACAGCGTATGACTACCCCAATATTCAATTACTTATAGGAAACTATTGGCCCATCTCTATCCAAAAGGACCTATATATTTAGTCTTTGGTGCCTACGTTAAGGACCCTTTGGTGTTTGAACATTAACCAGGAGTATTATTTATGAAATTCTTGTTGTTTATATTATTGTATTATTGAGAGTATGTAATACATTATTTTGAAATTTTGAAAATTCATAAAAAATAAAAATATATGAACCTATAGATTTTCTACGCGTCTCTGATGGCTTAGAAAAAAATGCACATGTCCATGCATGCTTAAGTTTATTTGACCTAGTAAACTTTTTCCTCCTTTGTTTAAATGTTTATTGACTTGACTAAAACTAACCAATCAAATCGATCCACAAAGCTATCCCTGGTCTTGGCTATATTAAATGGAATCCAATTATTCAATCTCTATCCGTCTCGACTATGGACCCATCTATTATATGGGTTACAAAGTAACGAATATGGGAGTGAACTCACCTAAAACTTGAGACCCAAATCTAGCCTTAATAGTATGTTAAACTATTAATTTAATTGAAAATATAAGTAGTTTTCGTGTGGTCTTAACATTAATGAAAGTAACACGTTACTTGAAATTTTGTAAGATAGATCCAAAAAATATTAACTAGTAAGTCCGTACACATACCACATGGTTTAAGAATTCGTGTGATATGGGATATATCATTCATATTTTATATTTTTCAAAAAAAAAAAAAACCGAAGACGCGTTGACTTGTGACGCCCGAGAAGAGACTAAAGATGTACGTAAATGCGACAAGATAGTGCCGGTAGCACTGTGCCGCGGAATGGCTGTACGGGCGAGACAAATATCAAATATTATAAAAATGGATGAGTGCAATCAATGCACTTGTGGTGGTGGTGGTGGCCGATGCTTTCATCATGTTGTTGTCGCTTAATTCAACCCATTCATCGCAGTTGTGGTCGGTGGCCGATGCTCGCGCAATCCTATTGGTCGATGTGGTCTGACCCAACTACCTCTAACCATTGCAATTGGCTGGGCATAACTTGTAATGAGGCCAGAAATGTCATTGGTATAAGACTACGAGTATATGTGGGTGATCAGTTTAGTAAATTAAATCTTTCTTCACTTCCTACCCTGCATTTTCTCATCCTTTCTCGAACTCGAATCAACGGTAATCATTTCTCGACCAAATAGGTCTTACTCCAACTTGCTCATCTTGGATCTTTCGTAATGAACTATCCCAGAGCATCCACACCAAATGAAAATTTACTAAACTCACCTATTTTGATCTTTCCATTAATCAACTAACTGGTGGCATCCCACACCAAATAGGTACTCTTACTAAACTCACCCATCTTGATCTTGGTTATAATCAACTAACTGGTAGCATTCCACACCAAATAGGTAGTCTTACTAAACTCACTTATCTTGATATCTCTAATAATCAATTAACTAGTGGCATTCCACATCAAATAGGTACTCTTAGAGAGCCCGAGACTCTGTCTCCTCTTGAATCACCTCAATGCATTCCATCCCTTCTTCTATAGGCTTTCTCACTGTGTTAACTTCATTGAACCTCCGTAGGAATCGAATTAATGGATCCATCCCTCCAGAAATCGGGTATATTAAGGATTTAGTCTATTTGAAACTTGATAGTAATTCAATCAGTGGAGGGATACCTTCCGAACTCCAAAATTTGAAGAGATTAGAACGGTTAGATCTCTCCAATAATAGTTTATCAGGCAAGGTCCCACCCTTCATCATCCACAATTGCCAATGCTCAATTGATTTATCCAATGATCGCATTTGAAGGTTTATACCTTTCCCTTTGCAACGGAGGACACAAAATCGCACTTGGCGTTAAAGTCTCTTTATACTTCACCTTGGTTTTTGTAACCTTCGTAATATTGGGGTTTGTTTTTGGCCGTTTGTGGAAGAAAAGAAAAGTTCAACCAGAGTCAATAGCAACAAAAAAAAATGGAGATTTCTTTTCCATATGGGACTTTGATGGGAAACTTGCATTTGAAGACATCGTCTCGGCAACAAAGAATTTTGATATCAGATATTGCATAGGCGTTGGAGGCTGTGGCAATGTTTATAGAGCACGACTGCCCTGTGGAAAAGTGGTTGCCGTGAAGAAACTCCATGGATCAGAAATAGAGGAGCCAACACACTTGAGAAGTTTCGAGAATGAGGTACGGATGTTAGAACAAATACGACATCGGAACATTGTGAAACTTCATGGTTATTGTTTACATAATCGGTGCATGTTCCTTATTTCTACATACATGGAAAGGGGAAGCTTGTTTCGTACGCTAAGCAAGGATGCTAGGGCTGTTGGACTGGATTGGATTAAGAGGGTGAACATTGTTAAAAATGTCGCTCATGCCTTATCCTACATGCATCATGATTGTACTCCACCAATCATTCATCGAGACATATCAAGCAATAACATTCTCTTTGAATCTCGAGTTTGAGGGGCTTTGTATCAGATTTGGCATTGCTGCACTACTAAATCCGGACTATCCAATCGAACCCTTGGTTGCGGGAACCTATATTATATCGCACCGGTCAGTGCATTCACCCCACAACATTTTTACTTTCATTTACATACATATATGTACCGTTATTAGTATTTAATCTATTTCCTTTCCCTTTCCTTTTCCTTTGTTGTTATGAGAAATGATGAATTAGAGAAGAATGAAGATTTATTGAGAAACTAAGAAAAATCATCATAGATTCTAAAAACTAATTTCTAGCTCGCAATCATATTATAGAAACTCTTAAAATATTTTTATCATGTACATCATAGAAAGAAAAGGTTTGAAAATATTAGAGTTAGAGGTGCTTGTAATTAATTTTGTATCTTGTCAAATTTTAGTATATAGTGAAATGAATCTTGTCATATGTTAGATTGATAATTTTGTATCACAATACTTTATAATTAAATTTATTTTCAAATTGATACCATTATTATGCACAAGTTGAATTTGAATTAGAATGATAACAAGACTAAAAAATACATGTAAGTTAAATCTTTGATCAAGGGTTACTAATTTGACTTTGTTTTTTTATGGGAACATACAATATCTGTTTTTTATTTGGTACAAGCATGCAGCTTGCCTATACGTATGATTGTGGACCGAAAAAAATTGATGATAGCTTCTCGTGGAGCTGGCAGACAGAGACAATGATAGAAAGCATCCCTGAGAACTTATCGCCTCACACATCACCATCGTGTTTAAGATATAATGTTAAGGATGTATTGGATTCACGTCCCCCTTACCTGGAAGACTTAAAAGCCATAAAGATGTAGTTTTTATGGTATTTTTGGCCTGAATGCATCACACCAAATCCAAAATCTCGTCCAACAATGCAACAAGTATCCTACAAACTTTGCGGTAACATACCATTTCCTAAATCACCTTATCATGCCATTTCTCTCCACGAATTGAAGGATCAAGAAATGTAATTTTTGAAGATGTATATATTATATAAAGTTATGTATTTGAAGACTAAAATAAAGAAAGAGAGGTTACAAAAAAGCCATATTATTTTCGTTATGGATGATGTCATTATATATTCGTTTATAGAAAATTATAAAGGTATAACATATCAAATATATTGCATTCTAGTTTTCCTTGGAAAATTAATTAACAATGTAATATTAATGCATTATCGGTGGCAAAGGATATAAGATTTCTGGGAAGAGTTGGCGGAGAAACCAATGCCACTCCTTGTTTTTAGTACTTTTCTTTATTCTCTCAAATGCATTCATTCAAATCCACACTCTGTCCAACAATGAAAAGTATCCTATAAGCTTTAATGATATACCATTCCCAAAGTTGGCCTTTTTATGCAATTTCATTATGCGACCTGGAAAATCAAGGAAATGTAATTTGATTAAAAGCAATAATATGTAAAAAAAATGTTTTTTATATGACTCAGGATAAAAGGGATTTAATAAATAAAATAAAAGTAGTATAATTAATTGTTTAGCTTGCATCGCTGATTGAAGTGGGAGTAGAAATTTTAATGTTTGAATTTAAATTTTTAAACCCATGTATATAAGGTCCCTCCTCGCCTACGAGGTTTGTTTGAAAGAACATTTTTACCATCATGCATTGATAGCCAAAGATCAGAAAAGCCGGCAAAGGATAGGAACCAATAAAGTTTGATTTAATTACCGGTCATTATTGATCCGGGTTAGTAACAATAAACTCTCGATACACTTACGATGCGAATTTCATGAAATCAAAACTTTGGTTCTCAGGTTATACTTTGAATGGAATTTTTACGTAACCCTAGAATAAAATTTTGGTCTAACATAATATTCAAGTAAAGTTGTTTGTTCTCTTTGTTCTTATAGTGCCATGGTATGTTTGTCATGGTTGATCCAAATTTCCTGTATTTGGGGGACCATCATACGGATACAATTAAATTTTATATCAATAGTGGCTAGGATTGGCATATATTCTATGCCTTTAATTAAGGAGAAAGCCTTAATAGGTTCCTGAAACAGGGGATAATTCATTTTTTATTGAACCCTCAATTCCTATTTCAAAAGAAAACAAAAGAAAAAAACCACTACTATTTCGAATTAATGCATATTGTTGGAAGCATAGAGGGCTATGGCTATATATCAAAAGAAAAGCAAACCTAAAATCCATAATCTAGACTTGATAAGAAGTTCGACAAGTGTAGCCAGGAAGACTTGCTTGACCTGCTATGTTTCCAGGAAGAGTCTTCATGACTCCTATATTGCATTATAAAAATTGCAAGTCATTTGGAAATTTAGAAAGATAAATTTATGTATCTTAGTAGTCATCAGAAAGTAATTTGTTTCTTGTTTGTTTTTTTGTTTTGTCTCATTTTTTTCCTTTTGAAAAAGTAGAACAAAGTAGACTTGCTCTGTTTCCAGGAAGAGTACTGGACTAAGACAGCAATAAACTCATTAAGTGGTGGTAGCATGCGTGATGGAGACAAACATAAATGAAAAATGGAATGTTTGAACTAGTAAAATCTACACAAAATAAATTCCAGGCTACATGTATAATCCAATAACTTTTGAAACATCACTAATAAATGAAAACTATTGGTTTGTCTCTGTCCAACAAAGTCCCATACCGTTTATTCTTTTATGCCTACATGTGCGGCCTACCAGGCATGAAATCACACAAGATTCTAAAAGGTGCCTAATAGGTATAAATTTTTTTACTGTAATATTAATATTGCCTAAAACCCTAGTTTTTATTATGTTAAAACCTTAAAATCATACTACAACAATCAATTCACAAAGAGGGTTTTTGATCGGGCTCACCCCTGAACCTCCTATCACCACTACTACACTAAAAATATATCAAACAAATACTACACTAAAAATATATCAAATAAATACTATAAATAAATACTATAAAAGTGAGGTTTAAGAAGGCCTAACTATTATGGTATGACACATTGTCCATAATCATTTCCTTTTCTTTTTTTTTGGGCATAGGTGTGGTAACGCCCGAGGCGACCGCCTCTTTCGCCTACCCGCAGGGCCGGCCCTGCCCACATGACCACCCATTGATGTTAGAACGCTAATCAAGATTATTATTTCTGAAATTCTTGTCATTTATAGTCTTGTATTATTGAAAGTATATAATACGTTCGTTTGAAAATTTGAAAATTCATATAAAAAATTATGAACCTAGAAAATTTTCTATGCGTCTGTGATGGTTTAGAAAAATGCACATGCATCAATGGATTCAGGAAAACTTTTTCCTCCTTTGCTTGAATGTTTAATGACTTGATATATCAATCATAATTTATTTTTTTTAGAAAAAATTAGAATATCGAAGAAGACTCGGTTGACTCGGTATGCTTCCAGGAAGAGTCGGCATAGACACAAATATCAAATGGAAAAAATGGAGTGTATGCTATCTAGTATTGTTGTGGTAGCTAAAAGTCTTACATGCATTATTAAGAGTAAAATGATACGTCATTTGAATACTAAAAGGTTCAAAATCAAAGAGAAATACTGACTAACTATTTTCTGTGTCTTTGACATTGATAAGAAAAAATGCATGCATAAAAATTATAAAAACAAGTTAATGAATATTTTGAAAAAATTCTGGAAGAGATTTTGGAAGAAATTAATTTTGGTTGTTGAATAATTTGGATCAAATTTTTGGATATTGTTATGTACATAAATTCTATTTGCATATTAGTTATTTAAAAGAACCATTTGTCAATTTTTTTTTAATTGAACTTTTATAGGAATTTTTTTTTCCTCTTACTATTATGATAGACTAAGAATGTATTCATATGGTATCAATAAAAAAATTCCCAAACATCCTTAATTGAGAATTAAGATTTTAAGAGGCTAAAAAATTAACACTCATTAATTTCTACTTCTTCTCCCTTTCTCTTCCAGCTTTGTTCTCCTTTCACTCTCATAAAATTATTAAAGGCATCGACTTCAACTACTTAATTCATGGAATGCATAACAGGTCATTTGATATAATATACATGTAAAACAAATATTTTGAAAGCTTTGCTATCATTCTAAGAAAATATTGCTGCATTAATCTTTATCAACCCAATAATTACTCTAACTTGTGGCTTTAAAATATTATATAAAAATCATTTATGGAATTTAAACTATTTTTCTTTCTTTCTTTATTAATATTGATAATATTTCTTCAACCACAACAACAGGACCTACAATTGTCAATAATGTGCATTTCGCGAAAAACACTTTCCTCACATAATTGCAATATGTTTACATTTATCATTAGTAAACCCATGAAAAAGGTTCCCTAAATTTTCCACTTATTGCTTAATTCAGCTAATTGGGTGCTTTTTCTTTTTTGGTCGTGGAAAGTGGAAACCTATGGCAATAAAAAGATGTTATCATTAAAGGTTGAACAAGTAATGCTACTTTGAAATTTTGAAGATATATCCAACAAATTGACTAATAAAGTTTTCCTACAGATGTGCTCACTAATGACTTTAGAAAATTCGTAGATATATCATTTATAATTTATTTGACCCAACTAATAATCGTCCCTTCTTGTCTGAATCTTTATTGACCCGAGTTGACCTACGCCACCTCCCAAACTAACCTCCATTCATACTACTCGATCTCTCTACCTTCTTCAATGGATCCAAATATTCACTCAATCTTAATTTGTTATCTATCCTAAATTTCTTATTGATAATTGAGATACATGGATGGGCAAACCAAAATTGTTACAAACAAATGGATATAGCCTAACCGAGAGATCCTCGGTAATTTTTTGAACTCTAATATATTATTAAACAATTAAATGGACTGAAAACATAAATAATCATGATTATCGAAGGGTAGATGAGATGGCGCATCTTAATGTTAATAAAATAATGTATTATTTGAAATTCTTAAAACATAGATCCAAAAATATCACTTGTAAGTCCGTACACATACCACATGGTTTAGGAAATTATTGTGTGTATATATATATATATATATATATATATATATATATATATATATATATATATATATATATATATATATATTTATTTATATATTTAGATATATTGATTTATTTTTTCGGAAAAAAAAAAACGGAAGAAGACTTAGTTGACTTGCTATGCTTCTAAGAATAGTATTAGACACCAATGTCACAAAAGATAAAGTGAGACAAGAATAGGAATGAATGTATGAAGTGAGAGACAAATATCAAATATTGTTGAAAATGGAGTATGGTATCTTGTGTACTTGTGGTGTCATGGTTAGTGACTCATCATCATGTCGTCGTCCCGCCCGCCTCAATCCAATTCATCGTGTGTCAGGCCGAGCCGACGCTCCGCGCAACTCCGATCGTGGATGGTCTAACCACTACCTCTAATCATTGTAGCCGGTGGGCATAACTTGTAATGAGGCCGGATATGTCATTGATAAACTCAAACTTACAAGCATCCTTCTTGTATGATCAATTTAGTAGATTAAATCTTCTTCACTAAATTTCCATTTCATATATATCCTTTATAGAGTTCGAAAGCTATTGTGCCATTTCTGATCACCAAATAGGTACTCTTACTAATCTTACCCATCTTGATCTTTCTTTTAATCAACTAACCGGTAGTATCCCACACCAAATAGGTAGTCTTACTAAACTCACCTATCTTGATCTTTCTTTTAATAAACTAATCGGTAGTATCCCACACCAAATAGGTAGTCTTACTAAACTCACCTATCTTAATCTTGCTAGTAATAAACTATCTAGTAGCATCCCACACCAAGTAGGTAGTCTTACTAAACTCACCTTTCTTGATGTTTCTGATAATCAATTAACTAGTAGCATTCCACATCAAATAGGTACTCTTAGAGAGCTCAACTCCCTTGACCTCTCTACCAATTACCTTACAGGTTCCATCCCTTCATCCTTAGGTTGTCTCACCGAGTTAACTTCATTGAACCTCCATGGGAACCAAATCAATGGATCTTTCCCTCCAAAAATTGGGTATATGAAGGATCTAGTCTATTTGTATCTTGATGAGAATTTAATCAGTGGAGAGATATCTTCCCAGCTCAAAAATTTGAAGAGATTAGAATTGTTAGATCTCTCCAATAATAGTCTATCCGGCAAGGTCCCACCCTTCATCATCCACAATTGCAAATGCTCAATTGATTTATCCAACAATGATCATTTGAAGGCTTATACACCTTCCTCGTGGGTAAACTGGAGGACACAAATGGCACTTGGCAGAAAGTCTCTTTATACTCACCTTGGTTTTTGTAACTCCATACATCAAGTTGGTTTCGCTACTTGTGGAAGAAAAGAAAAAGTTCAACCAGAGGTCAATAAATGGTTTAAAAAATGGAGATTTGTTTTCCATATGGGACTTTGATGGAAACTCAGATTAAGACATCATCTCCACAACAAAGGATTTTGATATCGACACGTGACGGTTTGGAGGCCAGCTTAGTGTTTATAGAGCACAACCGCTCACCGAAAAGTGGTCGCTGCGGAAGAAACTCCAGAGCGGATCGTAGGTCAGAGGAGCCAGCATACTTGACAAGTTTTAAGAATGAGGTACACATGTTGGAACAAATCCAACATCGAAACATTGTTAAACTTCATGGTTATTGTCTACATAATCAGTGCATGTTCATCATATACATGTACATGGAAAGGGGAAGCTTGTTTTTGTGGCGTCGAGTAATGAAGACGAGGTCAAGTGAATTGATCGAGGTAAGAGAGTGAACATTGTTAAAAATATTGGCCCATGCCTTTATCTTACATGCACTGCGATTGCACTCCCTCAATCATTCATCTGGGATATACTGGTTAATAACATTCTCCCGACCAGAGCTTGAGGGTTTTGTATCAGATTTTGGTACAACAAGATTATTGGATCCAGATTCGTCTAATCGAACCCTTGTTGCGGGAACCTATGGCTATATTGCACCTGGTAAGTGAATTCATTCCTTATTAAATTTTCTAACTTAATCTACATACGTATCCTTGTTCTAAGAATTGGTGAATAAGAGAAGACTGAAATTTTTAGAGACAAAAATTGTAATAGAAGCTAAAAACTAATTAACTTACAACAATCATATTATAGAAACTCTTAAATATTTTTATCATGTACGTTATAGAAAGAAAAGGAATGAGAATATCAGTGTTAGAGATGCTTGTAAATGATGTATTTCTCATCATTTTTTAAAATATTTTCTTGGCTCTTTATATGTTTTAAGAAATTCATGGAAAATAAAGAAAAAGTTTTTAGAAGATATTCATATTTCTTACCATCTTTATTTTTTTATTATAGATTTTTAGATCTTCTAAGAAATTGGTTTGACTATGTCCTCAACTTTTCCTATGCATAATGAATAACTTACTTGAAGAAATAGATTTGATTTGTATGTTAAACTTGGTTTGAAAAATAAGGCTCGCAAGCCCACACACCAAGCCCAAGAAAGAGGCTAGCCCAGCGAAACACGAAGGCCCACTAGTTGAATTCCAAAGGAGAGGCTTGCCCAATGAGGCATTCAGGCCTCTTTACGCCAAGATTCTGTACCTCTTTTGGCCAGAAATTTTAAGAGAGGTCCAATCCGCTTTGGCCCAAAGGCCACTTCCCATACTAAGCCTCCCACAGTACGTAAAATGGGACACCTTAATAATATATCATTCCAAGTCCAAATTTAAATCTCACTAACGTATAAAGAAAGACAAGATTAGATCAAGATCAAATCAAATTCTGAATAAGGAAGGAAGATTATCCCAAATAAACTACTTTTTTCTATATCCTATACCAAATCCGATACACTGGATCAGAATAGAAATATCCTATCCAATGGGAGTGAACTTAATTACTTCATCCAATCGGGAGAATATCTACTATAAATACAAGGTCACTCCCATCAGGAAAGGTACGCAAATACATTCCGGGCCTCTTCTGCAGCCCAAGCAAATTTCTTTCTCAAAGAAACTGACTTAGGCATCGAGGCTGCCACGGCGGCTTCTCACGACTTTCATTCTCAGCTAGAGGAGTGCTACGACTCAAGGTTTGCAAATCGGTATCATAGCACTCATACTTCAGCCGTAATCCTAAAAGCTCCGATCCTATCCCACAAGAATCCGGTCTGAATTTCAAGAACTCCTACACGCTCCAAATTCTGGCCCGCTTGAAAAGGCATCATCACGGCGCCGTCATGGAACGATAGCCTTTACTAAATATAATCGATTTCGCCATCGATGGTATCAATTTAATACAAGCAGGAGCAACGTTAATCCTCTAAGGATGCACCAACTACAACGCAGATAAATTAATTCTCCCAAAGAAGTTAGAAACACTGCAAGCCAACATGTGACGAGGTGGAGCGCACTTCGCCCCACCAATCAACGTCCGACGTAAAAGAACAACTCATCGATGATCCGACGACCCCGAGGCAATAAATAAACTCAAGAAGGTCACATCCCCCATGAAGGACAACACAATGCTCAGATTCCCCAAATGGTCAAATCAAGGTGATCCAATGCATGCCCGGGGGCAATTACCACATCTAGAATTTCTCGAGAAGAAGGCAAACGGCGTACTCTCGAGCACGCCGAACGGAGAATTGCGCCATCCTCAAAGAGGAACACTAATGGGAACAGAGGTTCAAGAACCTTCCAAAGCAGAGCTCGTAGCTGAGGTGTGGTGAAAGGACGTGCCCCACTACGGACACTCTGTACAACAAACTCCGAGCCACCAGCACACCGAGGTACTCACTCCCTTCCGCCGTTCACGCTGTGGAAGCTGCCTGACATGGTACTAGAGATCCCGCCGATCATCTCAACACCTACAAAAATCAAATGGAGCCATGGCCAAGATCCGCGAGCGCAGAGCCGCTGGTCACCCTGAAGGCCTGTGTACTCGTACGGTTCGCTATCAGACCCACCGTCATCAATCTCCTATCCAGGAGTTATCCACTGCATCTGCCTCTCACTCTACTGGAGCCCGGACGCATGCAAAGCCAAGTTACCATCCGTCGACTATCAAGCAGGCACGCAAGAAAGCCCGAGGTCTTATGTCCAAAGAATTCAATACCGAAGTCTCTAAACAGATATACCATGAGAAGTTCGCGATCACCGCGCTCATGGTCGGGCTTAGGATTCAATCGAAGACTTTAATGTCGATCTCCAAAAATCTCCAAACAAGCATGGCAGAGGTGCTCGCAAAAGCAGAGAAATATATTAACGGTGAAGAGGACCTCATATTCAAGAAAGAGAGCTCTTCCATTCACAAAGAAAAGAGCGGGACGAACAAACGGCGAGGACGAAGCCCCAAGAAGCAAGGCGACCGTGAAACGTTTCCAAAGAAGAATGGAGAACAGTCCCCAAAAAGGCGTGGCAACCTTAGAGATCGTCCCGGGTCCACCGGCGCCGAGACGACGACAAGATAAATTTCGCCACCCCGACAATTTCTTTATCACGTGTCCCGAAGTACGAACGAATACTCCTCAGATGGCCAACTCAAATGAAGTCAAACCCTACAACGAGAGACGACTCCAAGTACTGAGAGTTCCATAGGGACTACTTGGACCGCACTCCGGACGACCGCATACAAATTTTTAAGAGAGAAATAGTATTTTGATACGGCGCGATACCTCCGACGCTTATATCCCCCCGAATCGATCCACAGAGTCAAGCTCAACCAGTTCACTAATAACCACCACCGCAGACGACGACTCAGCACCAACAATCCCTAGGTGAAATCCGTGTAATCCCGTGAGGGATTCAAGAGAGGGGAATCCAAATTTCTCACCGAAGGCCCATCTACGCAACATTAGATCGACAGAGATAGCAGAAATTCAAGCAATAAGCCTAAACTACCGGCTCGACACATCCATCACGCCTCTTAACCCTGGGGATCTGAGATGCCAACACCTCATGACGACCAGCATCGTAGTCTCGGCATTGTGGCCAACAAAATAAATTTCATCTAAAAGTTAATCGACAACGAGTTCAAATTGATATCATCTTCGCTGGCTCGGGCAAAACGGGTATCTGGGCGGAAAAACTAGAACCCATCAACACACCTCTACGGGGGTTCTCCGGGGAAAGAGTATTACCTCTAGGCTCAATACAGTTGGTACTCACATTGGGAGATCCCCCATGCCAAGCTACGACTACGGCAAGATTTCTCGTCGTAGACGCCCCGTTTGCTTATAACATGTTGCTGGGCAGACCTTCTCTCAATGCAATAAAAGCCATCCCTTCCGCATATCACATGATGATCAAATTCCCTATCGTAAACGGGATAGGAATGGTTCGAGGAAATCAGCGAGTGGCTGTGTGGAATGGTACTCAAAGATCCATGAAATAAAACGATTGACAACATATACCTGTATGGAGCCCGATACGCGTTACGAGGTGATCACCCGACCTCGAGCCATCAAGAACTGAACTCCAGATATTGGATCACTAATTCGAGCATCTCGGCCTATATCGATCCAAGTTATCGAAAGACCTCAAAACCCCTTATCCATTTTAAACAAACAAAGACGCTCTTCGGGTGGAAGAAGATTACAGAATCGATCCTACAAGAATCACTCACAAATAACGCCACCCCATCCTTAAGCCAATCAAACAAAGGAGAAGCTTCGCGCCGTAAAGGCAAAAAAGCCATCAACGGTTAGTCAACAAACTCCTACACGCTAGAGCGATCGCAGCTAGAATACACCTCAACGGCAGCCAACGCGCACTCACAAAAAGGCAAATCCGAATGGCGACTAAGATCGACTTTGATCGACATCAACAGCGCGGCCCAAAGGATAGTTTCCCTCTGCAGCGAATCGACCTCATCGTAGATGCCACCGCAAGCCATGAACTCTTCAGTTTTATGGATGCCTTCTCCGGTTACAACCAACCGCATTTTGACCTGTATACTCAAGAAAAAGACGCCGCTCGTCACAAATAAGCAGGGAAACCCCATTCTCCGCTTATCGTAGCGATGCCTTCTGGCTCAAAAACGCAAGAGCCACACATTAGGAGTAGTTGGTGAATCTGATGCTCGTAATCCGCTAGGGGCACACCTATGGAAGCATACATAGATGACATGTTGGTAAATCCACCTCACCGGGTCTACATACCCCATCTATCCGAAGCTGCCCGTGATCTCGAGAAACTACAACATGAAATCGAATCCAAATGAAATGTGCCTTTGAGTATCAAACTCGAAAATTCCCGGGTTTTACAGTCAACCACCCAGGAATTGAGGTAAATCCGCATAAGATAAAAGGTCAGACTCGAAGCATGCCTTCGCCATCAAGCATAAAGGAAGTTCAACGCCTGACAGGAAGGATTGCTACCTTAAACCGATTCGTGTCTGTGGCGGCGGATAAATGCCACCTTCTTCTTCCAAGTCGTGAAGAAGGCCTTTCAATGGGATACAAAGTGCGAGGAAGCATTTTCAACCTTGAAAACATATTTAAGCTCCCCCCCCCCTCCCCAATCCTAGTAAGTCCTATTTAAGGGAGCCTCACCTTATACTGGGTCAAGCTTCAGATTCTCTCTACTCAAAGGTCAAAATTCTCGCTGTAGAGACAAAGAGCGAGTACAGCACTCAGTTTACTATTGCAGCAATGAGCTTTATGAGAGGAGCCGGAGGAGAGATACCCCAAGGATGGAGAAATCCACTCCGTCCCTGCAACCGCTGCCCGAAAACTCCGCCTACTTCCGTGCTCACACCATATCCCAACGGAATAATTCATGAATAAGGCATGAAAACCGTAAATCCTAAGGTTGATGGCGGGCCATAGAGTCGAGTGAGTTACATCGATACAAAACCAAAAAACCACGATAAAAGGGCAAAGTCTTGGGACGACTTCCTTCATGGAGTTCACCCTGGCGGAACATGCTCAGAACGCTTAAGCAACGAATGACCTCCCCGCCGAAACTCTCAGATGGAGCTTTGAACGCACAAGGAAGCGGAGCAGGTCTAATCTTGACCTCACCGTATGAAGGTGACATAGAGTACGCATCGGGATTCGATTCCAGCCCTAACAACAACGAGGTCGACATGGTGTCGTCATACAGCTCCCAATCCGCCATTCACCTGGAAGCTGATCAACTCGAGGTCCGGTGAACGACCCTGCACCCGGTAGTAAGACAAATAGAAGACACCTACGAGGCTAAAAGTGGAAGGATGATTCTATATCACCAAAAGGTACGAGATTTATTAAAGAAATTCGTACAGGTTCAGGTCAGACATGTCCCCAAAGCAAAGAACTCCCGAGCCGACGCCTTAGCAAAACTAAATGGCAAAATTTCGCAGTGAAGACCTCACCGCTCGCATACTGTCACTTGGCGAGCCCTCTATCGATCTCCCCTCACATGTGGAGGTCGCCTGAAATGGGTCCGAGCCGAGTCGGACGGACCCCATCTGGGACTATATATCAGACTAAGTCCACCCGACGAACTGGCGGCAAATTAAAATATGACGAGGTCCGCTGTGTTCACTAATCATATGGGAAGCCCAGATGGGCTTTGGTGGCTCTTCACACCAATCTCGGGCGTATCGCGGGAAAAACATTGAATACGCTACACGGGGTTTCACTATGTGATACGCGGAATAACATCTGAGCTCGAGCCTTCGCAGAAAGGTCTCAGACAAGGATACTAATGGGCCTACAATACCAAAGATGCAACCGACTAGTCAAGAAATGCGTGATTGCCGAGCACGCCTAAGATCTCATGCCTCCCATCGAGCCCTTAACATCAATCACAAGCCCTCGCCCTTCCAACAATGGGGTCTCGAGACACTGACCTCGCCTCGGAAAGGCCAAAGGTAAGTTCATTATCATTCAGTGAGACTACTTCACCAAACGGGTCGGTTTGAGCCGCTAAATTTCACAATCACAGAATGCAAAATACGAATTTTGTGTGGCGAGCCATCATATGCGTTCTAGATCCCAAGAGCCCTAGTATCGTACAATGGAAAAACAACCTCGATAACGCGAAATTTAGAGATTTTTAGCCGAGCCGAATTAAGAATTATTACTGTCTCGCAAAGATATCCACAAATAACGGATATGCTCAAGTCACCATCGAACCCTTAAAGCCAGACAAAGAATTAAACCTGAAGATCTCAAAGGAAAGTGGGTAGAATACCTCCCAGGTGCCATGGGCCTACAGGACGGCTACAAAAGTCAGAACCCGAGAAACCCCATTCGCCTCTAACCTTCTCGTAATCGGCGGAGCCCCACGAAATCGGATTAAAGTCCCTAAGGATCGAGTCAAGTGAGTGGTTAATAATGACGAGGTTCTTCCGCTCTTAAATTTACCCTTAGATGAAAAACGTGATCAAGCATTAAGGCATACAAAAGACTACCAAAGAAGATTTACAGGTACTTACAACCAAAAGTCAAACCTGTGGAGCGCATGTCAGTATTTGGTTTTAAATATAGCTTATCGCAAAGCAAGGAAGAATCCAAAGATATGGGAAATCAGTCTCCAACTGGAAGGCTCTATATCATATCTCGAAATAATGCACTGAAAAGAATTACGAACTCCAAATGTGAGGAGGGAAAAATTTTACAAAGATGTCGAATGCAAGAGCATCTAAACGTTTTTACCGCAGACTGGTTTGTAAATCTTAAATGAGATTTATCACTTTTCGCTTAAAGATTCACCATTTACTAGTTATTCCTCGTTAAGACGCTACAAACAACTCAGAGCATATAATGCCTGTGAGAAATTACATGCAATTGAATGAGAAAGCCTATAGACATAAAGGAAAAATCTCTTATTCCAATCATATTACATTTATTAATCGGTGTCATCGAATACATCTTGAAAGCACTCAAGATGCGCCTTCAAAGAAAAAAAAAAACCCTTCAGGAAGGAAAAAGGAAAATGAGACTAGTGGAAAAGAGGAGAAGAAAAAAAGGGATGGAAAGAATTTGTGAGAAAGAGGGAGAATCAGATGTGGAAAAAGAGGAGAAACAAGAAAAAGGGATGGAAAGAATTTGTGAGAAAGAGGGAGAAACAGATGTGGAAGAAGAGGAGAAACAAGAAAAGGGATGGAAGGAGTTTATGAAGAAACAAAAAAGGGGAGAATGAGATGTGAAAAAAAAGATGAAAAAGAAGGAGAAGGAGAAAGGAGAAAGGAAGAGAAAGAAGAACAGAAATGGAGAAGGAGACGCAAGAAATGCATCGCCTT